>KN882211.1:339095-351858 GCA_000934455.1 Apostichopus parvimensis
CCTTCTCCTCATCAACATAAAATTGTAAAGTCTTACCCTGCCTCCTTTAAGTTGCACTTGGGCCCCATAGCCTAGCAGAGTCTGGACAACTAATGGTTTGGGATGACATAATGTAACATCATAGCCTACCCCCCAACCCCCACCCCAACCTCTTCTCCTCATCAACATAAAATTGTTAAGTCTTACCCTGCCTCCTTTAAGTTGCACTTGGGCCCCATAGCCTAGCAGAGTCTGGACAACTAATGGTTTGGGATGACATAACATCATAGCCCACCCCCCCCCACCCCCGAACCCCTTCTCCTCATCAACATAAAATTGTAAAGTCTTACCCTGCCTCCTTTAAGTTGCACTTGGGCCCCATAGCCTAGCAGAGTCTGGACAACTAATGGTTTGGGATGACATAACATCATAGCCCACCCCCCCCCACCCCCGAACCCCTTCTCCTCATCAACATAAAATTGTAAAGTCTTACCCTGCCTCCTTTAAGTTGCACTTGGGCCCCATAGCCTAGCAGAGTCTGGACAACTAATGACTCGGGATGACATAACATCATAGCCCAATCAACCCCCCCCCCCTATTTCTCATCATCAACATAAAACTGAATATCCTTACCCTGCCTCCTTTAAGTTGCACTTGGGCCCCATAGCCTAGCAGAGTCTGGACAACTAATGGCTTGCAGTACTGCACTGAGATATGCAAAGCAGAGTAATTATCCTGAATGAGGAGAGAACAAAAAAAAACACAGAAATTATGAACTATTAAACAAACACATATGAAATATGAATAGTCTTTACGCTTTCATTCACAAATTATTCAAAATTATATACATTTGAAAACCCAGGTAGAACAGCACTAAAAGGAACTGGAAGAATAAATCTACAGTAAATAGTTGAACTGAGAGATGGTTTTTTACTGTAGTACCAAGTGTACCAAGCACAACTAAAACAAAACACTCCACTGCACATGGGTGGTCTTGTCACTTTGAACTGAATACTGTACAGTGGTTCATAGGAATCTCCAACAAAGACAGAACATCCTGAAATCAAACAGTGCTTGCAAGTGCCAACAAAATACATGTGCATATAAAACCATCATTCTGGTACATTTCACTTTTGGTGTCCAATTATAGCAGTTTTTTTTTTGGGGGGGGGGGGTTGCAACTACCCACAATGGGAGATATTGTGCTGGCTATTAAATCCTGTGGACAACATGTCTATTTCGTGCCCTCCCTGTGTCATCTTCTTGCAGTTGAAAGAGCAGCATTGTAAACAGCATAGTAAATAACATTGTAAACAGCATAGTAAATAACATTGTAAGCAGCATAGTAAATAACATTGTAAACAGCATAGAAGACAGCGTAGTAAACAACACTGTAAACAGCATATTAAATACAGGGTTCGTACACTTTTTTCACAACCAAATTCAAGCACTTTTCAATCACTTTTCAAGAACCAAATTTATGTATTCAAGCACATGCTTATCATTAACAATAGACATTCTGTGAGACAGGCATAGAACACACAAAGCTGAACAAATTAATCAAGTACAAATTCTTTAACACCCTGATAAAAATTAAAAAATACATACAATGAATGGAACAAATCTTTAAAGGTATACTGACAAATACAGGTTATTCTATCAGTAAAAAGAGCATTCAATTCTTAGTATGTCAGTCTTTGAATTTTGAAAATAGCTATTATTCCAATAAAGATCCACAAAGGATAAAAATGCTGAGTAGAGCTTACTAAAGAGAAATAGAAACTGCATGTACATGGTCATTTTAAGTATCCAAATACTAAACAAAGAAATTGAGTTCACCGAAACACCCCCTTTTCCCTACCACCTGAGGAAAACCGTCTTTTATAAATTATAGTACCATACAGTACTTTACATTTGATACAAAAGTTACTTCTAAAACAGCTTTGTATTTGTCGCAATAGGTTAAGTTTTAACCGCGCAGCACAGTACCATGATTTGCATATTACACCAAAATTTTCACTCGGCGCCCAGATGGCGGGAAAATGTACCATCATGTTCAATGTGTTGTTTCATTCCCATGGTGCGATGAACTTGGGCAAGTTCGAATGTCGATGACCTACTTATGTTCCGTGACCAATGTCAATGGGAATTATGTGTGTAAAAACTCGGGTTTTTTCCACGTGTTATATAAAAGTTTTACGTAAGCGGAGCGAATTTCGGGGCGGCTCGTTGATTGTGAGGAAGCACTTATCTAAACGTCAATATTTGTGAAAAATATGTTTTTCTTCAGAAAATATTTTTGACTAGTAATTGGAATCTCAATGTATTAAGAAGTACTGGGGTAAACCTAATCATTGCATTTTGGGGGAAGTCAGATCTTCAAGTGCAAAATATTGGTTTTTCATTTAAGGTTATCGTGGTTTTCTTGCGAGGTGTATACGGCGTAACTTTCGATGCAGGCTAAGAGGTAGGATCGGCCAAGGCCTACCTAGTTCTCATGAATTGTTACCTACATTCAATACAATGCCTAACGGAAGCAACTCGTATAAATAGTAAAAGACTGGGGCACATTGTCGTAATTAATATAGTTTCCTTGCTAAAGTTTTTGCACTGATTGTATCGATCGTTTGGCTCCTAGTTGCGCTGTTTTCTTTGTTACTCTTAGTCTTATCGGCTTAAGTATATGCTAACTCTGTGGTTGAATATTTTTGAAAGTTATTAATTGGGCTTGGTGCGATACTGAGTTTACCGACTCTTTTCTTCATCACAGTTTATTCTAACCCATAGAAGCTCTGCTACGTAAAGCGGCTGCAAACACCCTACGTTTACAGATTATACGAGATTGTACGTCTTTTCGCGCGTATAATCCCTATTCAGGGGCACTAGAGCGAAGCCCTAAGTCGCGTAGACACGGCGTAGACACCTCGCAGACACCGCGTAGAAAGTTGCGTACAGAAACGTATAACAAAGTATAATCGCGTAGATAAACGTAGAGTATACGTCTACGCGGAGTTATACGTGAGCGGTTCTGTAGGTGATGTCCACAGATAATTATAAGCCGCTGCGGAAACTGTTAAATTCAGCGTGTTCAAGATCATGCAACCTCTAATGCAATGTGTACGCTGGGTATATAAAGACATGATATTATAGAGCCACAGAGGCATTACGCACAATATGCGCTAATTGCAAGCGCTGTCACAACTCTTGTATCACTATCTGTGACTATTCAAAGTACTTTTAAACCTAGAATTTTGTGACCAAATGTTTCGTAATTTTTAGACAACTAAGACATTCTTTTAAATTTTTTTGGTCACAATTTGACTATTCTATGGTAATTATTGTGTAACAATTACATACTAAATATGATTTGCATTAAGCATGTTAAATTTCAAGCACTTTTCAATGACATTTTCCAAAAACATAAGAATTCAAGTACTTTCAAGGCCTTGAAAACTGACCAATCAAATTCAAGCATTTTCAAGGTTTTCAAGCACCCGTACGAACCCTGTAAATAGCACTGTAAACAGTGTAGTAAACAGCGTGCAAACAGCATTGTAAACAGCATATTAAATAGAACTGTAAACAGCATAGTAAACAACAAATGTTGTAAACAGCATAGTAAATATTATTATAAACAGCATAGTAAATAACATTGTAAACAGCATAGTAAACAGCATAGTAAACAGCATAGTAAATAGCACTGTAAACAGCATAGTAAATGAACAAATGTTGTTAACAGCTTAGTTAATAGCATTATAAACTGCATTGTAAACAGCATTGTAAATAACGTTGTGAACAGCATGGTAAACAGCATTGAAAACAGTTTTGGAAACAGCATTGAAAACAGCATCTCCCATGAATGAGAAATATTCAGTAGCATTCTTTACTGGTCAGCTGCACAAACCAACACTGGCCTCCTCAGCAGGGTGCTCTCCCCTCTCTTCTCCATTTCCTCTTTCTACCTACCTCCCTCCCGCCCCCCCCCCTCTATTTTACCCACCTTTCCCATCTCCTGCCTGCCCACATACAATACATGTTGACTTCACAAAATTAAATTATTTATATATATAGTAAGGTCACACAGAAGGGATTTGTTTCACATCATCCAGTCATCTGTTGGACCTAGCTGATAGTTCTGTATTTATCTGAACTGATAGTCAAGCTGCCTGTTGTTGTCTTTGGGCATTGTAGTCAAGGGTAATTTATGACAGCTGTTAGGAAACATACCAATATGATTCACAAGGTCACATCCAAGGTCAAACAGAGGTGAAAGGTCAAATGAGGTAGGTCGTTACCCCTCAGAAAAAAAAAGAGTTGTCCTGCTTGGCAGTACTATTTTACATTGGTGAATGAAGTTAGAATATATCTGTGATGAAAACAAGTCCACTAAATCCATTTCAAGTGAGCACAGTCAGAATTGGAAAATGGGATGAAATGAATTTCTGTGTTGCCATGGAAACAGAACTAAGGAATGACTGTATAGGTACAAAATGAACTTTGATATGTTTACTGGTTTTTTTTTCTGTTTCTTTTAACTGTTTCAGTGATTTGAGAGCATTTGAAATCTTCACACCACATTTAACTTTGTTTAGGGTGTAAAACCTCAAGTTTCTTTCCACAATAATTGTTTTTGCAATCAGTCAATAATTTTATCAAACTTGCTAAAATTGATAAACTACTAGTTCTTTTCTGTGTACCAAAGTGGCACATGCAGTGACAGATACACGTATCAAGTTTGGATTTCCGAGACACCTTTTGTCCTATTACTTTAAAGGAATACTTACAAGATCTCCTACAGAAGAGGTACAGGCTATTGCCTCTTATATTTCTCTCCTAACAAAATCAATGTTTATCTTTGCCAGATACTGTACAGCCTAAGCTATACATCTGAGTATTAAAGCTGTGACTGTCATGTGACCTTCACCTTTCAGTTTTCAAATTCCAGTTTAGTTTCCTTTAAACAGAAGTCTCCAGAGGGTCTTTCTTCTTGGTCAGAATGTTTAAACTTCATCCATCATTTCTGTCACTCCACCCATACCTCCCATGAGTGGTCACTAATTAGTTTCAATCCTAAGACATGGGTAACTAAATGTAACCCCAAAAAAACTTGCTGGAAGTTTCTGTTTTGGATATTTCTACAGCTGCCTGATTCATGTGATGGGCTATTAAAGTTGTTTCCAAAGTGCACGGTTTAGGCTCACTGTATGACAGTCTTACTGTGTTTGGTGCAATAAAACAAGTCTTATTAAAACCAAGGGAGTTTTACTCAAAGTAAAGATGGCAATTTATATCAACCAATGACATCCTCCTCGGTTTTTGTTACAAGATGAAAGTTATGGGTCAAGTTATTAAACTTACCAAGCAAACTTAACTTTCTTGACTGTACTTAATATTTCCAAGTTTGTCACAGCAGAATAGCGACATGAAGTTCTGCAGTTTGCGTACAAAGTTTCGCTGTGGCCCGCAACATAAATTTAGTGTCCATCCCCAGGTCTAATTTAATTGCTAGACTGCCAAGTCTGCTGAATGTCTAGCTTTTCCCAACAGACAGCCAATAAATAGTCCTAAACCATCAGGCTCCTAGATACAAAACTGCATATATTTATCTACATTTTGCACTACAGTTGTGGCCACGGAAAGGTTTGTCTTTCTGCACGACAATTAAAAAAAAAAAGAAAAGTAATTCAACAAACTCCAGCTAGATCTTTTGTGTAAATGTCGAAGGGGTTACATGTTATACTTCGGGATAATATATGTGTTTGACTATGTCTTACCTTTGTTCTGGCATCGACCAACGCCCCCTTCATTAAAAGAGCCTTCACCACGGCTGTGTGGCCCCTCTTAGCAGCTGCATGAAGACACACTGCACCAGCCTAGCATAAAGAAAGGAGTATATAAAAATAAATAATCACACACAGTATGTAAGATTTAAGATGCATTTTCTGGGTTATTCCGTGTCATATCACGGATGGCTGTTGCTGCACCCTCTCCAAAAATTCTCAAATTTTGTGTATGTTTGACACACCATGAACTACTTACTATGTAAGCATATTCTGAAATTTCAGTTGCATACAGGTAGCTTCACAATTGGCTGGCTTATCACACTTTGAAATCCAGCAATTTGTCGCCACCGTGGGATTTTGGCATTTTATTGACTTTTGAGGTCTCATTTCTCAGCAATTAAACATCCTACTACCTTTCTGTTACAGAGCCTATAGAGTCTTTCCCATAGAACAGGTATATAAAAAAAATTAAAAGATGTCGAACTATACCATACTCCAAAATTTGGTGATTTGATATGGAATGACCCTTCTACCATTCTAATAAACTAAATTGAACAAAACTTTCTCTGGTAAATTAAGGATTCATTATTACCAAATGGGAATTCCATTTCAGATGGATTGTACTGTATATATGTACCACGACTGTCAAGTGCATCTCCATAAAAAATCCTCACCTTAAATACTCCAGCCTACCAGGGCTTGGACCTACAACTTCCCTGATGATAGGATTTATTCACTGCTTCCAATGACCCACTGCCTTTTATCCCGCATAATTTATTCTTCTACCAGCAAGGGTCTCTATACCAGATCACGGCTAAGAGATGTGAATCTTTGACACTGGTTAGGACCTACTTTATATCAATAACATATAAATCCACATACACAGTATCAAACCACCAGTAAAGAACACCTGAAGTACATACAGAATGTTGTTGACAACATTTATGTTTTAAAGTCAATTCTTACCTGACCTACATTCCAGGGGTAGGGTACAAACTACATAACTATCAATTTCCTCATCAAATTCCCTGACATCTGGATCACATAACAAGAAACCTTTCATCACCCAATATATACAGGGCTCAAAAGGTTTCCACATCAATCAAGTAGCAATTTTCTTAGGCCATTTCTTTTACTTAATTTTCCTCACGGGAGTTTTAAAAAAAATATGAAAGAAAGTCCACATGAAAAATATGACACCCCGAAATATCCTGTTCCAAAAAGCCTTGATCAAGTTGCTTGGTTTCAATGTTTTAAAATTTCCATTTAAGTCATGTTTCTGATATATTGTAAACTTTTCCAACTGTATAGATTGGGAACTTGACAGCTCTGTTACCAGTGTCACTACATTATCACTCATTTAATGAATTATTTAAGACTTCTCTGAATGTCTGGTTTTTTAGTTCAACGATTAAAACGATTAAATTTGGTACTTAATGTTGCTGAAACTGTCAATTTATTTAAGTATCATCGACAAATTTTTGCCAGAGATTCCTGTCAGTAATTTACCACAACAATTATACTGCCAGAATATTTCCCAAAGGATATTCTATGGCAATGTGTTAATGAGAGAAAAGAACAAAAGGCTACACTAAAATACATTTCTGAAGTCAGAAACAAAGAGTGTTAAAGTTACCAAAACTTTTTCATAAAAATTCTGTTAAAAAAAAATAATACATCCTTTCTTGGACAATTGTGTACGTACTGTACACTAGATTTACATTAACATACATTTCATCACAGTAACACCGTCTTAAAACTACAGATTAATTGCAATGTTATATATATATAGGTCAAAATACTGTGTTGCATATAGGATAGAAATACATGGAGGTTGAAAACTTGGTTGATACTATGCAAAAAGTATATTTATTCAATTATATACAACGTTTCAAGGTGAGTTGTATTTTTTAACCTTGTTGAAGGGTTTGAAACGGAAACATTGTAATTTAATATATTTACTTTTGCATAGTATCAACCAAGTTTTCCACCTCCATACATATATCGGTACAAACCTTGTTGGGCATGTGTAGAGGCACTCCCTTCTTTAGGAAAGCTAATGCTGTATCAGGATGTCCACACTGAGATGCTATATGCATCAGAGTACTCCCGTCCTTGGTCCTGGCCGCCACCGATGCCTTGAACCTGTCTACCAGTAACTCAACCACCTCGGTGTGACCATTCTCAGCCGCGATGTGGAGAGGTGACCTATCCAGCTGCAAAAAGAGATTGAGAATCAATTTAAAAGTTATTTTAACCGTTCGAAGCATATTTATTTCTCATTGGTGGCGGAACTGCATGTTCACCACTGCATTGTGTATTAATATTGTTTAAAAACTGCATAGATCTTATATGTCATACTGTACTGTCAGTGAATAATTTAGGGTTCAAAATTATGGCGTACATCTATCACATTTGAAGGTTCTAAAGTACATCTCTTAAAAAATACTGTATGAACAGTGCTTTGGTTTATGTGTTCAAAAACATTTTAATCTACATCTTCATAAACACTTGTATAGCAATTTGCCTGTTAAAGCATAGCATTTTGCTAATATCAGATTATACCCTTGACTGCATATGCAGTGGGTAATTAACATACCATGAATATCCAATAGTAGATCAGTGACTGACAATTGCAAACTAATTTAGTGTAAAACATGGAATAGTCAGGGGTTGTCAAAAGTACGAAAGAAACAGCTAATCCATTGTCCTCGACTGTAGTAGCAGGATACTATTTAATACACCATGAAGCAGTTAGTTTTTAAGTACATCAGCACTAAGAGTTTCAGCCTGTTGGCATATTAATACAGGTAAGCATATTATGGTTTATTATAGTTGGATTGTAGAGACCATACATGTATTCTTGACTCCTTTCAATCCTGTTTCCCTCACCCCCCCTCACCCTTTACAGCACAGATGCTGGATGCATTATAAAATCAAAAACAGTAAAAAGGTAAAATAAAATTGCAAACTTGGGAATTGAAAGAGAGAGACATCTCACTGACAACAACAGCAGAGAAAGTTTGGGAGAAAATAAAAATAAGTTTGGTTACCACCAAGGGAGGCTTTTAGGAACAATGACCTCCTTATGGGAGTTATGGAGGTTGGGTGGGTGGGTGGGGGGGGGGGGAGATATTGAACAGAGGAAGTCTGTGTATATATCAATATTAAACTGCAGCTCTACACTATGGCTATACTTTGTCATGCTTGAAGCAGCTCTTCGAGGTTAAAGTTCAATGTATATAAGTTTTAATATGCTATTCATTCCCAAATCTAAACCAGGCCTGCCAACTCTCCATATAAAACCAGGAGTCTCCTAAAAGTTCGGAGGCAATTTCATGCTCTTCCTAATTTTATGTGCTAATTTCCCACAGAAATATAAAATTGTTTCTAACTTGCGATAGAAAATGGACAGTGTGTACGGTTTCTAACCTGCTTTTGAAATGTGGAAAAAAATAGATCTGCTTTTTTTTTCTGGGAAATAATTGCATAAATTGCTCATAAATGCAATTGTGTCCGCAAGAGGCTAACATTATCACTTCCAGTATGAATACTTTTGAAAATAGTCTGTATCACGACAGAGGTGACTTATTACACCCAAAATATAGTTTTATATTAATATTTACATCGCTAGATTTGCTGTAGTTGGATTAAGTCCACATCTTTCTTTTCCGAAATCGCTTTTTTTTTTCTTTTTTATTGGTGGGGGGAGGGACGGGGGTTGAGGGGATGGAAAATTTGTTATTCTTCTTACTTTTGTGAAAGACAGGTTGACTGGTCTACTATTATCAATGTAGGAGATCATATGGGCTTGCTTGGTCAAAGTTTATTCCAAATATAAGCAAAACTTGAATAAGTTTATCTGCAAAGTTACTATTTAACTGTACATACATGCACTGTAAACACTGCAATGAAATGTGTAGATGTCAGAGACCAAACACTGGATGCATTTAAACTTAGCCTTCTCAGTAGTATTTCTTCCTTTGGTGGAATAACAATATGAAGGAAGGTGCCTTAGCTCTTGATTGACTGCACTTTCATACTTTTTAAAATATTATTTGGGTAGATTTGGGACAAAATTTTCCAGATCAAGCTCTAAAGAATTACTCCAGGTGGGGTATAATTCCCAGTTGTACAGCCCCTGCTGGATCGGGTCAATCAATGGTCACAAACTTTAACTACTGCACTAGATAGATCTACAGGGGGTTCTGAAATACAAGGTAAAGTATAACCCTTAATACAAAAATTCACCTCTGCTGCCATGACTTACATTTCACACTGTACCTCCTACCAAGAAGATGTGTTTAAATACCTGCAATATGACATTTAGTGCAGACTTGGATTGGGTTATACCACAATGGTTATATCATATAAAGGCTTTTAGTTATTCAGACCAAAGCACAGACCTGCATGCCAACTTGTCTTTCACAAACGAAAAAATGAAAAAAAAAGGGGGGGGGGCATTTTATTTACTTTTTTTCCATCCAAAAAGAGGTTTGACAGATGTGGGGTAAGAAAAAGGAAAATTGGGTAAAATCCACCTAAACCATGATATCGATATACATGAAGGGTAAAATGAAAACATAAATTTGGGTTTTAATCATCACAGGTCTCAAGATTCAATAACGTTTGCTAAATGTAGCGCTAACGTCGGCGCTGCAGAACACACTTGGCATGACACTGTACAGTAAGCATTTTATTCAATTACTTTTTGAAATATGCCTCGTTGGCGTAAACCAACGCTATGTACCATAGCACGCACCCTGGACCTGCCAAGCAGGCCTGAGCATCTACACTAATTCTACCTACTGTAGCGCCTTTACTGTTTTCCTCTTCTGTATCACTCACACAGTGCTCCAGTGATAAAGACATTAAATGATACTAACCCATACTGTATGTAATTTCTTCCCTGTGGCGACATATTGACTGACAAGACCAAAATCAAGGACGTGTATAATGTTTGTTTTGTATAATATTCAGATAATAATCCCTGTGAATAATTTACTTTTCTATGAATCACCAGTTTGATGCACATTGAAATTAACAACCCACCTTGTCGATAAATCAATCAGGACAATTTTATTAATCCAGTCACCCCAAAACTCCCTGGTTTGGGTATTTACGAACGACGATACTTACCTGTCTCCTACAACACTAACGCACAGAGTGGCACTGCTACGATGGTGGGAGGCCCAACGGGCGGGACCTGCCCGCGGGAACGCCCAACACCGCACGGCCAAACGTCGACTCAGAAGCGACCGTGTCCGTTAGGTAGGACGCGACGAAAGTCGAGGGGGTTTTCCACGAGGCCGCCCGGAGGATATCATCCACCGGGACCCCTTGGAACAGGGCCTTCGATGCCGCCTGGCCTCGAATGTCGTGGGCCCTGACCGGTTGGTCTTTCTCCGCATGAAGACGAATTGCCTGCACCAGCCATCTGCTGATTGTATCTTTTGAGGCAGCCGAGTGAGGGCTCGTGGGTAGTATGAATAGGGCCTGTGATGATCTCAGGTCTTTTGTCCTATGCAGGTACCATTTGAGTGCCCTCACCGGGCACCAGAGTTTGTCCTCCGCCGTGTCGGAGGCCAGGGACAGTTTCGGGAGGAAGATGTCCCCTGGTATGAAGGTGAGCGTCTGGTTCTTAGCGAGGAACCTGGGGTCCAGAACCAGACGCACGCCTCGGCTGTCAAAACGGATGTGTCCTTCTGCTGTGGACAATGCGTGCAGGCAACTCCTCCTCCTGGCGGAGGCAGTGACCACCAAGAATAGTGTCTTGACGGTGAGGTCCCTGAGTAGGGATGAGCCCATAGGTTCAAAGGGTGGGCGGGCTAAGTGATGGAGCACGCCGTTGATACTCCAAGCTGGTGGGAGCTTACGACGCATGGGCCTGCGGTTGGCCATACCCTTGCGGAGGGCCGCTAGCCGCGGGCAGGTGCCTACCGATGAACCATCTGGGAATCCAGAGTGGATCACCGCGATAGCCGATCTGTAATTTCGAATGGTGTTCGGTTGTTTACCCTCTTCGAAGAGGAGCATGAAAAAGTCCGCTAGCTGTGCTGGAGAGGTAGTATCCGGACGGACCTGTAAACGGGAACACCATTCGAAGAATCGTGCCAGTCGGGAATAGTAAGTGTGGACGGTGCTTGGCCGCCTGGCTGACGCTGCCATGGCGGCAGCGTCCGAAGAAAAGCCGTTCGCTCTGAACCGAGCCCGGACAACGGCCACGCAGTCGGGTTCAAGGACCGCAGGTGAGGTAGGCTGACTCGGGCCCGGCCCAGGCTCACTAGGTGGGGTGAGTCTGGAAGACTGCGTGGTGTTCCTGCTAGTAGGTCTAGAAGAGTTGGAAACCACGGTCTTCTCGGCCAGTAGGGCGCGATTAGTAGTAGCCGTGTTCGGGATAGGTTCAGTTTGAGCAGCACTTTCTGTATGAGGCAGAGGGGGGGGAAGGCGTACGCCTCCATCCCTTCCCAGCTGATTGAGAACGCGTCCGACGCCCACGCCCTGCGAGTATCCGGGCGGGAGAAGCCCGACTTTGACAGCGTCTCTCGCCGTTCGAATTCCTGCTTGAGGGTTTCGCCGAACTGGCCGTTGAAAAGATCCTCTCCCAAGATGGGGAGGGTCGCCAGTTTCTCTTTCGATTCCCCCGCTGGCCAGTTTACTGCTGCCAGTACGTTACGTCGACGGGATTCTACCGAGCGGATCGCGACTCTTGCGAATTGATCATAGATCAGCCTGGCTAGTGGGCCCAGGAGCCACAGTATCTGCGCGGCTTCGCGATCTGGGATCTGATCCGGGTCTTCTGGCAGCTGCTGGTGATGTCTCATGAGGACTTCAGCTGCCAGAAGGAAGGTTGATGCGAATTTCATCCCAACCCGGGATGACTGGTCGAGCTCGAACAGTGTATTTTCTAGTCGTTTACGGTGTGGGTCTTTAAAATTCCCACCCGTCAAACCTTGTTCCGCCTGAAGGCGGTCCGTCGCGTCCCGAGGGATCGAAGGAGG
>KN882212.1:62342-75528 GCA_000934455.1 Apostichopus parvimensis
ACAGCAGGAGTAAACATGAAGAGCGTTGCAAGTTTGAGTATGATATTAGTTGTGAGGTGCCCGGCTAGTTTTACCTTAAAGCTGCCAAAATCTGTGAAGAGAATTTTACGAAACATGAACAGTCTTGACTGAGTATGATTGGACAATTCTTCTTTACTCCAGAATCTTCCACCCCAAAATTGACGATTTATGTCAATCAGTACCGGAACACGTAGTGACCAAGATAATAGAACTCACACCTAAGCACCCATCGTTGGGTACGTTCTACACTTTACCGAAAGTCCACAAACTTCCTAAATTGATAGCCGACGCTCAACAAGCACTACCCGGAGTGACCCCTTCTGACCCTGACAAAATCCATGGTTCAGACATTTGTAAACTAGCCAGGACACATAAGCTATTCCCTCCTTGTCGACCTATTATTTCAGGAAATGGTACTCTTACTGAGCATCTTTCAGGATACATAGACTCCATACTCAACCCATCGTTTAACCATATTCCTTCTTAGTTTACAGGACATTACACATTGTTTTGAGCATCTTTAATAGCATTCAGACAATTACCGATTAATTCCTTATTTGTAACTATGGATGTATCCTCTTTGTACACCAATATCTCTCATAATGAGGGAATTATAGCTTGTCAACATTTTCTTCGTATTTTACGTTTCATTTTAAGTAAAACCTATTTCTTTTTTACTGGGATTATCTCCAAATCAATAGTACCGCTATGGGCACTAAGATGGCACCATGTTACGACAATATTTATGCACGAATTGGAACAGAAAATGGTATCCACTTATCCTCTAAAGCCATCACATTATTATAGATACATTGACGATATATTTATTGTCTGGCCACATGTTGAAGAATCGATCTCTTAAGTCTTTCTTTGAACATGTTCATTCTTTTTCATGACAGCATAACATTTTCTGTCGAAGTTTCTAAACACCAAATATCATTTTTTGGATAGCAATTCTTTAACCAATTCGGTCTATTATAAGCCGGCTATTCATATGTATTTACACTTTAATAGTTTTCATCTACATAATCACAAGAGTTCTATTGTTTACAGCCAATGCCTTAGACTTTTGCCTCTTTGCTCCCACCCACCTGAGTTTGAACACCAGGTATCCATTTTAACTGTTTATTTCTTAAACGTCGGATACTCCCTTCACTTAATTAGACAGGGTTTCTCCAGGGCAGACAAGTTGAACCGTTAGGACTTAATAAAATACAAGTCTAAAAGTCCTAACACACGCATTCCGTTAGTTACCAATTACAACCCACTCATAAAATCCTTTATGAGCTCTATCAAACAGAAATTTGCTGTATTCCAAGACGATCAGTCTGTAGGAGAATCGTTTAAGGTACCCAGCATATTAACATTTCGAAAAGCCCCAAACCTTAGATTTCTACTCACTCCCTCCAGACTCCCTTACTCAGTTTCCACCTCCGCAGGCAATTTTCTTTGCGGTAAATCTCGATGCCATATATGCGCCCATATAACCCCAGGCCCCGAGGTTAAAATTCCCAATGTTGACTATAGTCTAAGACCCCGGCCCTTCCCTACTCTTGTGATGCTAATAATTTTATTTACATTTTCTACTGTGTACTTCGTAAAGAGGGCAATTTTGTAGGTGAAGCAGGTTCCCGGTTCCGCTTACGTTTTGATAATCACAAAAAATCTTATTCTTCCTGTATAGTCATGGTTTCGCTGGTTCTAGTTCCATTCATGCAACTTACACTTAAACAGCGTCATATTTTCATTGTCTTACATTTTGTACTTTTCATTCGACTGTCAAGTATTGCTGACGAAGGTCCCATGGGGACCATTCAGTTTATGATGATATACAGAACATTTCTATTATTATTAATATTAATACTTTTTTCCCCATCTCTTTATTAACTTGTATACAAATATACATGATAATTTAATGAGTTCTTCAGTATTACAATACGACGCAATCATTGCCTAATAGTTTTTCTTTCATGGCGCTAACTGAAAATGAAATCCTTCTTACTAACAAGAGCCCTAAGGGCACTATGGTTCCTTGCTTGTAAGGAATATTTACAAGGGAGCAGCACTGTCCTAAACTTGTTATGTGTTCCGATGTACACACAAAATTATTGCCAAAAATATCACAAATCAACCGTTGGTCCTTTTGAGAACCTGTTGAGGACCAGGTGTCTGATATGAGCAAGAGTTGGCTTTTTTAACCGAAATCACAGAATCATCCTAACTGTACTTATTAAGAATTTTAACAAAAACAAACAAAACCTTGATCTTTAATAACTTCGCACACAAAGGTTGCAGAGGAGTCAACTTTTGGAAAATTTAGATCGGAATATGGCCATGAAAATTCAAATAACCAACTTGAAAGAAACAAATACATGTCACTGGAGGTCAACCTGAGGTCAAAGGTCACCCAATTTCAGGTCGACTATTGGATTACGTAACTCCCAACCTTGATGGACATTTGGTTCTCAAGTTATTGCAAAAGTACTAGTTTTTTACCCCTACTTGACCTCCGGAATATTATTGAGCAATCTAACGAATGACAGGCAGCACTGTATCTGAACTTCATTGATTTTCAAAAGGCTTTCGACTCTATACACCGCGAGAGCCTCTGGATAATTTTGAGAAAATATGGAATACCAGCAAAGATTGTTAAAATGGTGAAAGCCTTTTATGAGGACTTCCAATGTGCAGTAGTGGACAATGGTGAGAAATCAGAGTGGTTTGACATAAAGACTGGAGTCAAACAAGGGTGCAGTATGTCAGGCTTCTTATACCTTACAGTGATGGACTGGGTGATGAGAAAAGCAACTTTGAACGGTGAAAATGGAATCAGATGGAAATTCACTAATAAACTGGATGACATTGATTTTGCAGATGACATTGCCCTCATGTCATCAACCAAGCATCAGATGCAAATAAAAACAAATTTGCTAGCTGATGAGGCAAGCAGAGTGGGTCTTGACATTAATAAACAGAAGACCAAAGTGATGCGTATAAACACTAGAAACCAGGAACATATTTTATTGGTCAGGAAAAGTTACAAGAGGTGGACAGATTTGTATACTTGGGTGCGACAATGACAAAAGATGGTGGCGGAATGGGAGACATTGTCAACATAATTGGGAAAGCCATGGGTGCACTAATACGTCTACAAAAGATTTGGGTCTCCAAAAGCATCTGTAGAAGAACAAAAATAAGGCTATACAAAACACTGGTACTACCGGTCCTACTATATAGATGCGAGACCTAGAAAATGAATAAGGGGGATGAAAAGAAAAGCGATATTTTTCATAACAAATGCCTCAGGAGAGTGCTAGGGATAAGATGGCAAGAACGGGTCAGCACAAAGGAACTGCTAAAAAGAGCAAAAATGGGACCACTAAGCATCGAAATTAAGAGAAGAAGATGGAAATTCATTGGGCATATATCGCGACAAAACCCAACAACGACAGCAACATCAGCATGACTTGGGCACCAGAGGGCAGGAGAAAGAGAGGGCGACCAAAAACAACATGGCGCAGTACAGTAGAAAAAAGTAGAGAAAGGGCTGGTTGGCGATCCTGGAATGAGGCCAGAAACGCAGCTGCCGACCGAGATAAATGGATACGCTCTGTTGAGGCCTTATTTGCCTCTAGGCAAGAAGAAGACAGATGATGAGATGACCTTTGTTGACCTTGGATCACATGACTGTTATGTTTGGAAACAATCCCTTACCCCATTCTCAACTAGTCCACAAATATCAACCCTGTCGCACCCTGTCAATGGTAGTTTCACTTGTAAGTTGTTACGAAAAACAACATTTTGACCCATAATTGACCTTTTGTGACCTTGGATTACATAACGGTTGTTTTGGAAGATGTGCCACTTATTCATTCACAACGTGTCCCATTATATCAGCCATGTCAGACTTCATGACCAGAAGCTGCTGCAAAAATTAGCATAGGTTGGCAGTTTTTTGCATATAAGCAACCTTGAATGGCCTTGGATGACCTGATAGTTTTTATCAAAAATGTTCCCCTCAATGACGTGCACTGTCCTAAAATTGTTTATGTGCTTCAATGTACACACACAAGGGTAATGCTGATAAGGTATCAAAACCAACCTTTGGCCCCTCATAACTTGAGAACTGGGTGTCCAATTGATCCGGAAGTTGGTTTCCTCTATAGAGCACATATATAGAACTCTACTATATCAAAATATTGACAAACTTTTTGGTTTTGCCCCATATCTCCTAAAAAGAGCATATTTTGCAAGATTTGACCTTTGACTTCGAAGTCAAATGTAGTTTGACAGACAGATTCAAAAATCCCTACTGACAAGTCTGTAGGACCACCCGAACTGTACTTATTAAAAAAACAAAACCTTGACCTCTGATTACTTCGCACAGGAAGGTCGCACAGGTGTCAACCAATGGACAATTTTGATCGGAAGGTACCTTTGAGATCCGATTATGGCCACGTAAATTCAAATAACCAAATAAACTAATACAGGTCACCGGAGGTCAACTTGAGGTCAAAGGTCACCTAGATGCAGGTCGACTACTGGATTACAATAACGTCACTCCCAACCTCGACCGTCACCTGGTTCTCAAGTTATTGCAAAATACTAGTTTTCGACCCCTAATTGACATTTGTTGACCTTGGATCATAAGACCGTTATGTTTGAAAATGATCCCTTACCCCATTCACAGCTTGCCTCAAAATATTAACTGCATCATTCTTTTGCACTGGGAGTTGTTGCATTTTTGACCCTAACTGACCTTTGGAGACCTTTGCGGGCACCAAAAACAATAGGGATCTTCCTCTCACTATGGGATGATGCTATTCATCCAACAAGTTTGGACATCATTTCCTTATTGAGATATCGTGTACACAAGCCAAGCGTCACACACACACACACACACACACATGCCAAGTTGAATGCATAGGTTCCTTGCTTTCCAAAAAGCAAGGAACCTAAAAAAAAGGAAACATACGGGCGTGTGCTGGCGCACGAGTGTAATAGTTTTTTTTCTTTTGAGTATAAAATAGGATATGAGAGTATACCGCCTTCATTTCAGTGTTGAAGATTGTAGTCATTTCTTAGAGTGGAGGCCCGTTTTGACCCTATGCACTTAAGTTATTTCGACAAGTCCACCCAGCCGTGAAACTTTTAAGTCAATTCTTGATGGCTTCATATGAAGTTGTAACAAAAAATCAAGTTTGCTTAAGTTGACAATTCCTCCAAGTAACTTTGAACTTTAGTTGGTGTTTCAAGTCAGTTACCATGGCAACCACATAATTTGATGGTACGGAATACACACAATAAACCGGTGAACGCTGTAAGTCAATGCAATGCTTTCATATAGAGCTGTGGCAAAAAGTCCATGTTTCCTTAATTTCACATTCATGGTTGACCTTTAATTGATCTTTCAACTCGGTTTACATGGTCACGACATATCTGATAGAACATGGCATACCACATTACATATGTGACACTTTCAATCAAATTCAACGTTTTCCTATGGAGCTCTTGCAGAGAAAGTCCCTGTTTGCTTAATTTTACCTATACCATTCGTTTTGGTGCTCTTGGATACACCAAATTCTTTCATTTCAAACATTTTAACCAATGCCCATATTAACCACATAGTTTGATATGTATTTAATGTTAAAATGTAAGGATACCTGTCTATTCAATATTTCACCTTGTTGTGACAGCAAAATGACCTTATCGTTTCGCTGTGGGAGTCCCCATCGTGATACACATTCCTATAAACTTTGAGTAGTTTGAAAGGAGCACTTTTGACATAGAATAACTCAGAAAATATTGATTTGTCCTTTGAACCCTTTAACTGTTACCTTGGTTACTATGGTAACCACATATTTTGTTGTAACTTGACGTTCACATATTAATATTGCATATCAATTTAATATAATCGCCTTATCATATATCTTTAGTTGTGCGTATGGAGACACGGGTTCTCATCATTGTGCACCTTCCTATCAATTTCCGATTTGATGGAGTTTTTGATAAAAACAAAATGCAATTGTAAACCACATAAACATTCACAGATATATACATGTGGAGTTTTACCCCTTCAAAAGTATTAGAGTTCTGGTCACACTCGGTCACCCTACCATGTGTTACCCCCGGGAATCGCTGCTGAAATATGTGAACGGAAACCATTGTAATAGTTGCTATGGCAACTGAGACCAACGGACTAAAGTATCTTATTCTCCTTAAAGGCAGCGATGAAACAGAAAATGATGAAAATATGTCGCTCCCCACGGATTCGTGGATTAAGCTAATCTATAGACACTGTAATCATCAGGAAGCAGAAAGAACTTACTCATGTTGGTGTTATCCGATAAAGTTTCGGTAGCGGGAGATGTATCAGCCATTCTGTTTGTTTTTTGTCTTCTTATCTTGTCTGAAAAAGAAAAGGCAATCAGCTATTAAACAATTATAAACTTGACACATTAGCATATTAATGAATTAATAATGTTGGTGTTGATGTTAATGGTGGTGACTGTAATGGTAATAGCGGTGGCTATGAAGATTATGATAATCATTCCATAATGATGACAATCACGATTGCGATAACAATTATGTTACTTTTGTGTGAGCCAGAGTCACTATGAAAATGTAAAACAGGGCCGGACAAAATATATTTCCCTCACATTAGGTTAATAATTATGATCTTAATTGTTACTCGGGTTCTGTGGACATGCAAAATGGTTCAAAGTACAATGTCTACACGAACAATAACATCATAAATTTCACGGTATGATATATAAGTTTATTGCAATATGAAAGGTCTATACTAGAGGATTGATCGAGATTATCTTGTACCAATTACCAGTTAAGAATAAAATATTGTAATTGTTCAAGAATCCATTTCCATTATCGGAATTTGGAAGCATATATTCCATCTACATCAGCTTAAATTGTTGTTTGTGTTGTTGAGAATTGTTGTTCTAAACAAAATGTTGGTGTGTTTAGTGAGTCCGTAAAACCAGTCATCACTGACAACATAAGCGATGATTATTAAGTTCATTGAAAATTACGTTATTATCGCAAGATAATATTAAGCAAGCTTCGAAAGAAAAACCCAGCCTTAAATTGTCGCTCCCTTACTAATGCATGTGTCACGAATGGGTGAAATTAGTGTGAGGATGTAGCAGTCAGAATAAACAACATAACATAAATTTCTGTTTCACCACTGGTCTGGTGGCACCATGTATTCAAGCATGAAATTAGACTAATAATAGGTCAAAATCAAGAGGGCAGTGGGTAAGAATTAAATGAACTCCTGCAAAGATAAGAAATAAGTAAAAGTGAAAAGTGAAAAGTATGAGAAATGACTATACAGTATATACGCACCCTAGAAGCAAACTATTAACGTCACCTAACACCAGGCCAAAAAGGTGTACAAGCCCTGACATCTTTATGATATCTGAACTCAATCATTATGAGCAGTGGTGTTAATACAACGCATAACAATACAGAGTACAAGCAGCTCCAACTATTACGTCCCTGACAAGTCTGCCAATAAAAACAACTTAATACTAAACAAAGAATATTGCCCATATACGGCTTAACTACCGAATATATACTGCTTTAAGTTGCAACATTTTTAAGTAGAACATTACTATAATCGAATAGTGCATGGCGAAATTAATATAAACCATTTAATTTGGTCAACGGGTAGGTAAATATCTTCACTAATAGACATACTATCACTTTAAAGCTATAACTGTACTATCCCTTTAAGTGAGTAGGCATTGTTATTGTGTAAACATATTCGTGTGCATACACTGTACAGGTGGGTATGATATATTTCTATGCACCCTCTCTCTCTTCCGTTTATCATGAAATAAACAGCACGTTACTAAAAACCGCTCGTCTTTTCCATCTATTTTGTACAACCATCGCCATGGCATCAACATGTTATGGGCCCAGAAGGTATCGGCTGCTATTCGACTGCAACGAAAGGAAATACGAGCTTTGGGAAGTGAAGTTTCTAGGATATATGAGGCTACAAAAACTTTACAACGTCATTACAGGCCCACCGCCAGCAGGCGACCATGCGAATACAATAGCGCAAGACAGTGAGAAGAATGCAGACGCATTCGCGGAACTAGTTCAATGCTTGGATGATAGAAGTTTGTCGCTAGTAATTCGTGATGCCAACAAGGACGGAAGAGGGGCACTACAAATGTGCGTGAACATTACTTGGCTAAGAGGAAGCCAAAAAGTACATCTTTGTATACAGAATTAACCTCCCTGAAAAAAATCTGCAGATGAAAGTGTGACAGATTACATAATTAAGGCTTAAACTGTGGCAATGTCACTTAAAACATCAGGAGAAATAATCAGTGATAGTTTGTTGGTCGCTATGGTCCTGAAGGGATTACCTGCAGAGATTAAACCGTTTGTAACCGTAATAACCCAGAAAGACAAAACTCATACATTCAGTGAATTCAAAGTTTCACTAAGGTGCTTTGAAGAGACTGAAAAGGCCAGCCGTGACGTCACCAGCGCAGACAGCGTGATGAAACTACAGTCCAGTGCCTACAGTGGATCTGGAGGATTTACGGGGGCATGTTTCCAGTGCGGAAAACAAGGGCACCGGGCTGCAGATTGCTTCACAAGGAAGAGATGGTGTAATGTCTGAAGAAAAACACACATAATACAAAATATTCCTGGAGAAAGATGCTGCAAAATCTGTTGACAATTTGGAAATTAGTTCCAATGACACAGGTGAACATAGTTTCATTTTCAAGGTCGGCGTAGATACCGGTGACCTAAAAACGACACACGAGGTCAAAGGTTTACTCGTGGACTGTGGTGCAACAACCCACATCATAAACGATGACACAAAATCCATCAGATTTGATGATTACTTCAACCCAGCAGATCATTATTTGAACTGGCCGATGGTAGTAAAACAAATAATATTGCTTTGAAAAAGGGTGATGCTAATATTTGTTTAGTAGATTCCAATGGGAATGCCCAAAATGCAATTATAAAGAATGTATTGTATGTTTCTTCTTTCAAGCAAGATATCTTTTCTGTGCAAGCAGCTACTGATAGGGGTGCTTCGGTTCAGTTCAATCCAAATTCTGCTGAGTTGGTAAGTCAAGATGGTGCTAAGTTAACATTGAGAAGTGTGGACGCCTATATTTCTTGAATAATGTGGTATCATCCTAACATGCATCCCACACTTTGAAAGAATGGCATGAAATTATGGGTCACTGCAATGTTAGGGATGTTCTCAAACTTAAATGTTGTCGATGGCATGGAAATCATTGGAAAACGTGAATTCGATTGCTGGGTGTGTATCGAAGGCAAAATGACGGAATACAGAAATAGAGAGCCAGATAACCGTAAAGTTCTTAACTAGAACTGCTACATTGTGACCTAGCTGGTCCAATTGCTTCCACCGCCAAAGATGATTTTAGGTAAGCAATTAGTTTTGTGGTGGATGATTACTCAGGTCTTATCATGGTATATTTTCTGAAAGCAAAGAGTGAGAATGTGCATGCCACTTAGAAATTTGTGGCTGATATTGCCCCATATGGTTATGTGAAGTGTATTAGAAGTGATCAAGCTGGGGAATTCACATCTGAGGCATTTGAATCTCTCCTCGTGAAAAATTACATAAAGCATGAGAAATCAGTTCCATATTCACCACATCAGAATGGTACTGTTGAAAGGGCTTGGCGTTCCTTTTTCGAAATGGCTAGATGTTTGTTGTTAGAATCCCAGTTGCCCAAAAGTATGTGGACTGTTGCTGTTATGTTCTCGGCATATGTTCGCAACAGATGTTACAATTCTAGAATCTCGAAAACCCCATGTCAAGTATTAACTGGTCAGAAACCAGACATCAGCAACATTCATACTTTTGGTATTGTTTGGTATGCCTATGTTCAAAACAAAAAGAAGTTGGATCCCAGAAGTGAAAAGGGATTTTTTTGTAGGCTATGACAGAGGAAGCCCTGCTTATGTTGTGTACTATTCTGAAAGTCAAAGTGTCAGGAGGGTCAGATGTGTAAACTTTCCTAAAAATGTTGAGAGTGCTGGAGGTGATTATGATGATGGTATTGTCATAATCAGAGGCAAACCAGAGTTAGCTACTATGCCTGAGCCAGTTGATCAAGCTGGTGCTATACAAGGTGATGATGTTGGTGAGCATGTAGAACCTGAGCACATTGCCGATGAACGATTTTGTGCAACCACCGCCATGGCATCAACACATGAGGGGTAAACCCATCATAGTTATCTAGGATTGTACTAATGGCAATGTAATTGCTTAAGTATGTATTCCGTCTATGAAGGTTTGCAGTGTAAACTATTCATGTTGATATGGTTACATCTTCGGTGATTAATGTACACATTAGACGTATTCAACAACTATGAGGAGTTGTCTAGTAAACCGCTCATATAATTACCAGAAAACAAGTATGTTAAATTGTATATTAAAGTTAGTTCTTTATATCAGTGTGTCCCTGATAAACCATCATTTAGCTTTTAATATTGCAATTATAGCAAAGTTTGTGATTTTAATAATGAAGTATGTGGTATCAAAGTGCAGAGCTTAACGTTATTACAGTCACATGTACGTTACTTACCAGCACGATCATCACTTTTGGGTTTATCATCCAGATCAGAATCTATGTCTAGATTCCTTTAAACAACAGAAGAAAATCACGAAAAGAGACCATACGAAAACGAAAATGAAAAAATATCCAACTGACAAAATGGCGCCTTGCATATCATGTGACGTTCTAATATTCGAACCTGAACGTTAAGTAGATCTTGTAGGATTCAGTATATAGTTGTAACTGATTCCAAAGTTCATGGTTTATGAGTTTACACAATCAAAGTCTTTATTTGATCATACAATTCATATCTGATATTTATGCCTCGTTGTGTTATTTCTGTTATATCAGCCGTTCAAAGTACCTGCTGTACTTGTACAGTATGCACTGCTCCCATGTACATTATAAACACGCACATATTGGAATCTCCTGCTGTCTTTTGTCGCGTGATTGCCTGTATATCATGCAAACTGTGTACATAACGCACAAGTTGTGATGGCTAACAGTTAATATCTATTGGCAAGAAAACGACAGATTCTCTTACGAAAATAATGTTTATTTAAGAAATAAAAATGAAAAGAGAGAAGACATAATGAGCTCAAGAGAGTTCGAATACGTATTGTTATAGGATCACAAAGAGTCCGTGGTTCGAATTCCGTACATAAAATAAATAAAATAAAATATTGTGTTCAATTAAAATTGCTCTTATTTTCCAACTAAGCTTTCCGTTGTTGATTTACTTTACCAAGCCAGGATTTCTATGAACGAGGGAAATCCGTTATGGTAAAGACGTCAGTGATTCCTCCAATTATAAATGGGTTTAGATGCTTACAAATTACTATTTAAGTCACTTGAAATCACCGAGAACAATATTTCAATTGGATGCAGGAGCGTCCATAGACAACACGGTTAGTTAATTATGTTACCCGACACCCTCTTTGCACAGTTTATATATCCCATATTTTCCCAGCTCCTCCATATCTTCCCCTGACCGAAAAGTGATTGCGTGGCCAATGACTACCCCCACCCGACCCATCCTCTCTCGTTTGGTCTGATATGATATATTAAGTGACTGAGAATCCTCTCAAGAAGACAAACGCGAGTATCAAGACGGTGAAATGGGAGCAAGTAGAGAATAGGATGGCAAAGATGAACACTGTTTGATGAATTTATTTAAATGCAATATAAAGAGTGGAAATGGATGACCATTATATGTCTTTTCCACCCAATTCTAGTTAAAGGTCGACAGTTGAGTTTTTTTTTTTAATTTAACGTGTTTTGTGAATATTGTTTTATCTCATGTACCCTTCGATTCTATTTATATATCTAATTTATCTTCAGTGTATTGATTTGGCATAATCACATCCAATCTATCTGGAGTAAGAGATTAATAGATTTCCTAACATATTTGTTCATTATTCCTTTATTTTAGAAGATCCTGTTCGACACTGCAGTTAACCTCTGTTCTCGCTCGACCATTTATGTCACGGTAAGGTGATCTTAATTCATAATTTCACAGTCGTTAATGTATTTCTGAAAATAGACAAAAAGGAATCTACTCATCTGTTTATTTATACAAAATCAATTCTCAAGATCTATCAATTAATAATTTGTGATCTTTCAATATTACTCAATGTGTTTTTTATGACAGGTGGTAAAATATTACCTTGGCGTTGTTGAAACTCTGAGGTCAGCTAAAGCTTTCATAAACGATATATATATATATATGTTTGCTGATAATACAAGAGTACATACATTCCTAACTCGTAATATATTTGACAACATGCTACAACAAAAGGTTGCATTAATTTCTGATAACTTGATATGCCAGAAATATTGAAGCATTTGTTTACTTAAAAAATCACTGTTCATTCGGAATTTTGGAAAAAGTTTAATATGAACTGTTTAGCTGATTTTAGCGTATTTCGTTGTGGTGCAGACATAATCTAGTCTCAACATAAATTCTCTTTACATATAGCAGTGTTGATAAAATCTAACGTATCGTCAGTAAAGTTTGAAGATTACTCGTATGTATTTAACTTAAATAAATACGTCAAGTAAAATATTGAACATTGATGTTTAAACCTGTGCATATAAAATGATCTGTTAAGAGAATATGAATACGCTATAGTGCCTGTTAGATGATGTGATGGAATGTAAGATATGGCTTAGTCTGTTTAATTGACTGACGAATATGCAAACAATAGGTGATCTATATATTGAGCACGCCCTCTATTAATCAATAAGTGTCGTTGTTGGTCAGAATCAGAGCGTCCTGATACATCCATGTGTAGGTTAGAGATAACAATTCCAGTATATTTAAATATATGAAAATAAGATATAAATCTTCAACTAAAATAATAAACTACATTGTTATAGTATTTCAATAATGGACAGAATTGTAGAAAAAAACTCAATAAGATGCTTTAAATATACAGAGTTGATAACATTAATATATTTATCAAGACGATGGGGTTACCGACAAATACATTAATTTGTACTTGAATCAGCTTTTCTAGTTGATTTTGATAATTGCGTATTGATATTAAACGTTCATGGCAATGTATAAGTCATAAGCTTGA
>KN882212.1:148069-162850 GCA_000934455.1 Apostichopus parvimensis
TTTATTTGAAGTCTTCACTCATTTGGTAAAGATTTCCTGTCGTTTCCCATGTGAATCTAAATGGGTAGGCTATGTGATATTGAATCAGCAAGGCTAGACCTTCAAACTTACAGTCACAGTAGGCTGAACAAATTATGTTGGCTAGTCACCGGTATTATATACTTTAGTACTACTAGTAAGACTAAATCAAAACGACCGAAAGACAAACTTAGTGTAACAAAGTACTGATTCTTCTCTAGCCTAGGTCTAAACAGGCTTGTTAAGTGAGCAAGCAAAATAACAACTACACACGATTAGGCCTATAAATAAGTTGGCTCAGTGCATTTGTGTTTCAAAAGTTTTATATTTTTTGATCATAAAAACAAACAAAGATTTAGCCTATGTTTTATTATCTCTGTAGTCTGGGCATTTGATTCTGGTTGCAATGATGATGACACTCTGGTTCAAATGTTCAGCTTTATACAGTCTGCTTCAAGCTTTGGGATTGTTTTTTGAGACTATAGTGGAAGAAAATCTCACATAACTTTGTGGTGACAACTTTATTTCATTTTCTTCAAATGATAATACTTCTGCTTTGCTGTTTCTTTTTTCCAGGAAGAATTGAAAAGTCAAATATCCAGGTCAAGGGTGAGGTTTTCTGTGATGTACGACACCAGTGTGGAGGCAACAACAGAAGAGGAGAACTGTGTTATATAGGGCGTAAAGACATGTTTTAAGATGATATATTTGTACCCTTCGCAGAACAAAAGAGTTTATCCGAAAGTCCAAAAAGCAAAGGAACAAGTACCATAGGAAAAAAGATGGAAGAGTGAGTTTAACTATTGTACCCAACTGTTTAATGATATTAAAGATACTTTTCATAACCTGTTTTAAAAAAAAAAAAACAGTCTGGTATATCATTTACGTGCAAGCTTCATAAGTTTGGCCAAATTTTTACTGATTTGGGATCATTATTAACATGATTAACATGATTATTAAGCTTTGAAAAATAACTTGGTGTTATGCTGTGCAAAGCTAATAATTATTTGGTAAAGCTGCTATTCCTGGCTTATAATTTGAGGGACCTAGATTTAAATGTTTACCTCCCAATATGTAATACAATTTTAATGTAAATGTATTTTTTATGATATTGTGAGTTATCATGTGCTATATCTGTATCAATGCTTACACGTTTATCATATTTTATGTTCACAGGTCAATATTGGTGCAGATTTTTGGCTTCCTGAAGACAAGTGGGATGCCATTTGTAGTTAAGAGAAACACTCTTTGTTCTTGAAGACTTTACTGGTGTCGATTTGGGGTACCAACACTTTAAAACGAAAGTCACGAGGAACTCTTGCCAAAGATTCAACAGTGACAGAGATGCAAAACCGCTGTTGTCTCCCGTGAAGGTTAATGCTATGAAAGGTTAGTCATTATGAAAATCTTCCAAACAAGTAACCATTTATATTACAAGCTCATGACTTTTTCCAACCAAAAGATTGAGCGAACCCAAATTCAAAACCGTCCATTGTTTAGAAACAAAAGCTAGCTTGCCCTTTTACCAAGGGCAACAGCTCAAATGCATGCAAAACTGAAGAGACATTCTTTGTTTTGGTATATATATGAATTGGCTTAATCTCTGCTAATTATAGAACCATCTTTGGGTGGTAGAAGTTCTTTACCATTATGTTCTTTAAGCTACCTTGGTATTGCATTACTTTATGATTATGATGGAATGCATAACCTCACTTGAAATTTCAAGTTTGCACAATCATGTCAATTGTTGTTGGTAAGCATACTACCTATATGTTGTTGTTATAGGTTCATGGTCAGTACAGGTCTAACTCTAAAATGCTCGTCAATGCTATAACTCAAAAAAGGAAGTTGCTTTAAGTCATGGTGTATATTTTGCCCTTGGAGAGTTTCAGAACTTTGTGATTGTCATAATTCAAGAATCCATTGTTGCTTCAACTTCAAAGTACATCTTTCAACTAGGTGAGAAGATTGTCCCTTTGGATTTGAGACAAAAGAATGTACTTGGTTAGACTGTGATTGCTAGTCCATACAGGTTGGATACCAACAGAGATAAATATCGTGAGACATTCTAAACCCCAGGAAAGTTTGAACTTAACTTTACATGAAAGCATTCATCTAGCAATGCAAGATGGTTTTTTAAGTTTTAGGATCACACTGTTACTGTAAATCATGATAAGTCAATTCTTAAGTGTTCATTCACTTTGTTTCTTGCAGAACAATTCATGGAACGTTTGAAAGAAAGCTATAATTTATTGAGGAAGCTGCAAGGTTCAGCAAATACATATCCGAGAAGCTGACCTCAATCGTAAAACAAAGAAGGCCTTAAAACATTAGTAACATATTATTTGTTTTCAATGGTTATTGCTTACCATTAAACAGTCTTTAGTTTTATTCAAACTGACAGCATATTGCTGTCACTTACAAGTTAACTTTTCAGAGGAATTTTTCCAGACAGTTCTTTTTTCAAAGTGGGATTAAACCCCTATTGATTATTTTGTTTTATTAGTTATTGTTTACCATTACATGGTATTTAGTTTTTTATTCAAATCCAGGAAATGGAAAGTATGTTGCTGTCACTTACAACTTAACTTTTCAATGGAGATCTTCTGGACATTTTTTTCTTGAAAGTGGTTTAACCAACACTATTATAGACTGATGTTTACTTTTACTTGGCAAAACTAACACGTCTAGTAATCAGTATGTACAAATGCCATTAAACAGTATTCAGATATTTATTCAAACTCCAGAATCGACAGTATATTGTAGTCACATATGTGTTCCTGTTTAAATATGCTTAACAAATACATGCTTTGTAGGTAAACATTGTTTTTTAAGATCTGATGGGTAGCCAATTTAAGAATGAATTCCCTTCAAAAGGTTACTGTCTGACTAGCTATTTATTATTGTCTGCCTAGCATGCAGAATTGCAGACTACCTAGTTTATAATGCTAGCTTTTGAATAACTTTTATCTATGCAGCTGTAACTTTTATTTTGATATAATGATTGAAAAAAAAAAAACCTTTATATTGTTTTAGCAGATAGAAGTTCCTTTTTACTTGCCACAGCAATACATGGAATCATTGTTTTCATGAACATATTTAGTTGGTATTTCATAATATATGTATTTTTTTCATGCGTAATATGAAAGTGTTTACTTCAGAAGTTTGCTTTCTTCTTAAAACTCCAAATTTATGTTTTCTTTTTCATTGCCCTCAACTTTGCATTATTGTGCAGTACTATACTTTTGCGATTCATGTTTGATCCATTAACTTGTCTTAACTTTGTTGGAATAAAATGATATTTTCAAATTTTTGTTTACAGTGATTTTACTCCATCTGTTGAAATCAGAAGTTTATCAGATTAAATATTGCCAACGTACACATTATTTGTGTTTCTTCTGCTCTCTTTTCTTTCAGTGATTCTAGTCAGTGAAACTAGTCGGGTTTAATTC
Organism: Apostichopus parvimensis; assembly: GCA_000934455.1. Lineage (NCBI taxonomy): Eukaryota > Metazoa > Echinodermata > Holothuroidea > Aspidochirotida > Stichopodidae > Apostichopus > Apostichopus parvimensis. The sequence goes on from KN882212.1 coordinate 151,540, forward strand.
TTTCACTGATGCCAGTCAGTGCAACTAGTCAGTCGATACCGACTAAGAAAGGTCAGTCGGGAGAGGCACCATCCTGACTAATGTAAAACCTGCTATAAACTAGTCGGTGGCTCAAATAAATTAGTCGGTAAAGACCGACTAATGTCACCAACTAATGTAACTGACTAATATACATTTACCGACTAAGATATTGTTGATTTACTAAGCTGACGGACTAAGATGACCGACTAAGAAAACCAACCGACTAAGGAATAAATTAGTCGGTAGCAACTGACTAAGGCTATGTTAGTCGGTAGAGGCACCAGATGGACTAACGTTATGTTAGTCGGTGGACCAATTTAAGTTTTCAGTGTAGATTATTTAAGCAGGATCAAAGACATGTATATGATTGCCAATCACGATTACATATTATACCGGAGGTTCATTAAGCAGTTTCCTATGTAGGGGGAGAGAGATGGAGGTAATTCCACAGAAAAAAAAATGAGAAGTAGAATGGTTAATTCTAAGTCAAATTAGACTATGCATTCGTTTTGTATAACTATCAGGCTAGCGCATGACTTTGTTAATAAATACTTTGTGTGCGGTTGCCAAAGAGGATCGGGGCATCCATAGTAGCTGCCCAGTTGTACCGTGGCTGAATGTCAAAAAACATGACTGTACAGTTTATCTCGACTGATGATGCGACGCTGAGGAATAAGCGCCTATTTTTATGTATTTTTTTTGGGGGGGGGGGCAGGTTGGTAAAACATGATATATTCGTGTCCATACAAGAGATAACTATCATTAGTATCGTATCATCAATATCCTCATATAAATATTCAACCATGCCACGACTGTAAAGTATAATGTTGCCAATCATGCGACAACAGTAATACATGAAATACTTACGTCGCTTTTAGCCGCAATGTCAAGAATCTGTATTGTTGACCTTTGAAGGAGTCTACTATCAGTGGATCTGATGGTAACACCTCCTGTTAATAAATTTTTCACCATGGCCACTACATCATCTGGCTCACCAACTTGTTCAAAGAAACATAGTATTGCGAAAGATTGTCCGTCCTTAATTCCTTTTAGATACTTGATGATTCTTGATGAAGCTTTCTTATTGAGTCCACAAGCAAATCTAAAGACAAACTGTAGATCAACAGGGTTTATTTTCTCGAACTCTTTCTGGAGCCAAAGAGCTCCGTGCTCCATGCTCCCAGCACACGTTGAAAGATAGTTGGCTGCGTACCATTCAGCGAATAGTTTGTGATAAAATCTGACAACAGTCGTTCGCTCGATAACAGAAACCGCCGCCATCCCTGGTTTATCATTTATCTTGAGAATGTCTTCTTCAAGTAAGATACCAATTTTGATAAGTTCATTGTAACATCCATTGCCAACATTGGTCTTGAACGTGTTTTTTTGCCAAACAATCTGCTGATTCTTTCCAGTAAGCGCATCAAATAATAGTTTGTTAAGCCTTGGATGATTTGGAATGATATAACAGTCTTTTCGTTTTCTAGCGTGACCCATTTTGTTCCGCATATGCTCATAAAAGCACGTCAGAATGTGCCTAAAAAAACTGGTAACAGACGCGAATGATAAAATGTTTTTTGAATCGTAAGAGATATGCACAAACATCACACAGAAGAGAGGTACTTGACAAATGTCGCTGAGCACAGGACTGCTAGTAAGAAGATCATTGATTCTCCTGGCCGCTTGATTATCGTTAACAGCAACAGCTCTTCTGATGTAGTCATCCCTTGCATTATCATCAAAACCTGTCAAACGAACATTGACCGTCTCTACATCAAGATTATCAGGTATATAGGATGACCTCGTACATGTAATTACCTTAAAGTTCGCAAACATATTACCAGCGATGATTTTCATAACTTGAGATATCTCAATATTATCTTTGTCCGGATATTCATCATACCCATCAAAAACCAGCACTGCGCCCGGGCTGTTTCTCAAAATTTCCATAATGTCTTCCTCTGTTAGATTTGATTCATCTGGCATCAGAATCAGTTTGATTGCGAGACATATCGACAATATACCGCCGAGGAGTCTTAGTGGAAGCAAGATAAAGATAGCTACATCTTTCAATTTAGATGTATCAGATGCAGTGCACCAGTCATAAGCAGCTTGTAATGTAAACGTTGATTTGCCATAACCAGGATCGCCCTCTAACAGTATTCGATTTGAAGATATTATGTCATCGTTAAATACATCGCGATATGAGTTAAGCTTTACGGCTTCCATTGTATTTCCTTCCAAAAAACGTTCGGTATCTTTATTGTCTCTTCTGTGCATTTCAATACCACCCTCTACAAATATGTCATTCACACGAAACACCTTTTCGCGGATGTAAGGTATTGGATTGATCTTGCTATAAAGTTGTTTGTAAAATGACTTGAGGTATCGCACAAACTGGCATGTCTTATCTGTTCTCAAAATAATAGAAACATATAGCTTTAATAATAGTGTTTTATTCTTTGTAATGTTATATGATACTTACTTGCAACTGGTTAATGATAATAACAACAACAATCATAATATTAATAATTATCATAATAATTATAAAGATGATGACGACGACGACGACAAATGTAGCCTGTAACCACTAACAGGACGTCATATTATCAGTGAGAAAACGTGGCATGCGCAAAAATCTGATCAATATACTTGATATATAGCTTACATTTAGCTTATAAACATTGTTGTTATAGTATTAATCATCAAATCAACATATGTTTCAAGTTATGAACTAAATGCTGTGATATTAACGTACGCTAATTTGCAGAAGTCGTTCTGTTTATATCGTGTTTGACAATGACTTGGTAATAATGAGAAATATTTAGTAGTGAACAAATGAACGTAGTTGAATAATATAACATACTAGCCTACGTTTCTCCCTGTATGCAGGCATTGTATTCCGTCATTTGTTTAGTCGTGCATGTGTCAGTCTCTAGTCAGATATATATCGCACTACACATTACCTTCGGATCCCTGGAAAATACGATGCAGGGTGCTTCGTAAACCATGAAGTCCCAATTGATCAAGAGCAGTTAACAAGGGTGAGATGTTATACGGCTTAATTTGACCCCTTTCTTCCATTAATGAGACCATGAGCAGCCCGGGGCTGTTTGTCGTATGTCGTAACTCGCCAATCTCAGCAGGAGGAAACATGAAGAGCGTTGCAAGTCTGAGTATGATATCAGTTGTGAGGAGCTCGGCTAGGCGTACCTTAAACCTGCCAAAATCTGTAAAGAAAAGTTTACGAAACATGAACGGTATTGACTTTGTATGATTGGAAAATTCTTCTTTATTGAAGACAATATTTACACAAAACTTATCAGCCCTATAATCTAAAAACTGTACTCAAATGTACCACTACATCATAAGTTACGATCCCTTATCATTCGGTTTAAGATGTACACAGCATTTCCATCATCAATAACTGTGTAGAGACAATGGTGATATCACACTGAGGTTATCAGTATATCAATACCTTGTTACTAATAAGGTATGTTGCTCTTGTCTGTGCTGATAAATGCTACATAATACACAAATAAGAAACTTGAATCAATAAACAAAAAAAATGGAGAAATGAGCGGATTTGCATATCTAATAGCAAACATCATTCATGAAAAATTGTTGCGCTACATATCGTCTCAAATGCATAACCCTCGTTTATGAACTTCTTCCAGACTAAACAGTAATTTCTTTTTACCACTTTTCAACTCAGTTTCTATTGTAAATATTTGACAGAACTACGTGTGCACACACGCAAGTCGACGAGAGCGTTTCTAGTGCCAACTCTTAGCATGGTTTGAAGTAAAGACGTCAGGAATCAAGCGTAATCTGTACAGCTTGTGAGAAATACTACTTCATACATGGGCGGCGATCATGGGGGGGGGGTCGGGGGGACATGTCCACCCAATATTTTAGGTGGGGGAATATAGTATCTAATATCCCCCCAATATTTGGCGGCATAGTTTTTTTTAGCATATGTTTTGTATTTTTTTATGATATCGCTAGTAATTTCAAAATAGAAAATGCTTAGATGCAACTTAAAAAGCCTGGGAAGTGCCATTTCCAGCGATCTAGGAGGCATTTTCGGCAAAAGATTTTCTTTTGCGCTTCGCGCCAACTTATGGTGGCCCTACGCTTAGAAAGTTTGGGTACAAGCTTTGCACCTCCCTTGGCAAATTCCTCGCAAGGCGCATGTCTAACCGTGTCACAATGTTGTTACTATATGTGACCGAAAGTTGTTTTTACTTTTTTTTCGAAATGAATAGCTAGACGGACCACATCCGTAATGAAATTTGGTTTGCCGATAAAAAAGGAAAATAGTTGCAGTTATCAATATCACCAACTTTAATGACTAATCTCATGGACCTTACCTGAAGTTGCTGGTTAGACGTTTTCGTGTACTTTTCAAGAAAAAGTCACCAAGGAAAGAACCAGGGCACGAAAACCACACTACCGAACCACTGATCCACTCTCAAACCCAGTCCCCTTGCATCGAGAGGGAACAGATACTACACATGATCTTGGCCGTAACTGTTAACCGTTGGTTTGAATGCACGTACCAACGCAATGCATGAAGCCTACGGGTATGCTGTAGCAGTTAGCCCATGGCGTATATACAGTGTATAGTACGGTGTATAGTACAGTTTGAGTAGTGCTACTGCGTCTGTCAAAAAAACTACGGATGCCTGTACGTCAGGTAAACTTATATACCAACTGGGGGATATACATTGAGATCAAGACTTAGGTTTACCGTAAGGGTTATACCAATTGAATATTTCCTTGCCAAATGGCCCAAAAAGTAGGTAGCAACTTATAACGACTGATATGCAGTCTCAGTATCATAAGGTATAATGATGTCAAATTTCAAGTTGATCCAATCATTTCACCTTAGGTAAACCTAAACACCAACTTGGAGAAGTAAACGTATATACCAATCCAGTGCTACATCCGTAGTTTTTTTGACAGACGCAGTAGCACTACTCAAACTGTACTATACACCGTACTATACACTGTATATACGCCATGGGCTAACTGCTACAGCATACCCGTAGGCTTCATGCATTGCGTTGGTACGTGCATTCAAACCAACTGTTAACAGTTACGGCCAAGATCATGTTTATTATCTGTTCCCTCTCGATGCAAGGGGACTGGGTTTGAGAGTGGATCAGTGGTTCGGTAGTGTGGTTTTCGTGCCCTGGTTCTTTCCTTGGTGACTTTTTCTTGAAAAGTACCGTTAACACGAAAACGTCTAACCAGCAACTTCAGGTAAGGTCCATGAGATTAGTCATTTGCAACGTTGTTGCATACAGCTTCACGTAATTTGTTCATTCCCAAATTCCAATAGTAAAGACTAGCTTCAAGTTCTAGCCTAAAACTTGCTAGGCCTACGTTCGGCTTTAGCCTAGGGCCATAGGCCAAGGCCTAACACTATTTTAGCATTGGGTCTAGGGTAAACTGGTCTGTAGTTAGAGCTACAAATTAATACCAACTGCCCAAGAAATTAGATTTCACAAGTAGGTCAGCTTAACTTCTTAGCCTACTGTACATGTATCATATATGGCCTTAGATTTTCTTGGAAAATAATGTTACATGTGCCCTATATCATGACCAGATACTGTACTGAGTGTACAGTAGCAATGCCTAGAATTAGAGACTGAAGTCACCATGCAAATGGAACTTACAAGTGGCCTGTATTGAATTAGACATGTTATTATTGCTAGAACTTTTCAAAAAGTTCCTGGAAGCTTTTACTCTCCAAATTGTTCTCAGACATTCTAAACACCACTGTACTGTAAGATGTCTGAATATCCCAGTGAGGGTATCAATAAAAACAGTTAAAGGATATAATATTTGAAAATCCAGCATCAAATTTGGGCCAATACAGAATACCTTAAATCTAAGTCTCTCAAGTGATGCATTGTGTTTCTTTTGTGTCTTATTTATAACTTGCCAAAATTTGTACAAAATAACAATGCCCTGCATCCAAAAGGTTATTGAGTCAGTACAGTTCCATAAGTAACTGTTACAAAAGCAGAGTGCACCTAATTAAAAGTTAATATCCTCCAAAAATCTACATTATAACACAAACATTTGATAAAGCCTTCTATCCCCTCCCTTGCATATGAGCCATTGTGTTGAGTCTATTTAGATCCATAAGTAATACCAAGTTGACTAAATGTGCAATATTCAGTGTTAAAGATCTGAGCTCTGTATTGGCCCAAAATATATTGGAGAGAAGTGTACAATAAAAATTGAAATAATGCACATCTACACTATGACCATTTTGTATTTATTTGATTGGCACTGTTAATGTTTTCTCAGACAAATTTGACGATCAACATTCTCAAGATGAATGACAACAGCCCACTATTCAAATTAATAACACTGTACGATGTAGCTGCCATGCAGTGAAAACGTCAATGTTGGAACGGTAGCAATCATAGCTAGAGCACAGATGCCGCCTGGGACAGACTGATGTGGTGACCTACTGCATCATCGACAGCAAAATGGAAGATATTTTCTGAATTAACCCAAAAGTAAGTTAATATTCTGTAGGTTTGACATCGCATAAACTTGATACCATAGGACTCTATTATCTCAAATACGAGTAACATCTGAGGTAATGTATTCCAAAGTTATGGAATAAAGAAAGAAACAACCAGAAGGGATGGAAACTTTTTGTATGATCTGGTTAATGTGGTGGTATCTTTTCCTCTATCTCCATAGTATTTAACTACACTAGAGCTATATCCACTCACTGGTTTTTCACTCTTAAAGGTCAATGCAGGACAACAGCAAATTGTCAGTTTAGGTCCACATATAAATTAACATGTATATTTAAATTTTGAAATCTTTACAATTGGTAAAGCTTTAATGACTTGCAACTTTAAATAGCACTTGCTATGGTAGGGAGCTGTTTCAGCTTCAATTGAATACATGGCTGCATAAATAAAATGTTCAATGTTGTATACAAGGAAAGATGAATCAAGAATTAATGGGCCCAAAATGGGATAGATAAACGAATTGAAATTGACAGTGAAAATAGTATATATATGAAAGGTTGTGAGATGATTAAAATAGTGGCTGATTTACAGGAGATTTAGTTTTGTAAAGCAGTCCATTGTTTTCTTCATTTGTAGAGTGTGAGGTCATGTGAGGTCTATTTGGTAATCGAAAAACTTTCCAAGCTATAGTGTGCTATAATTGGGACCAAATCAGCATATCTTTTAGAGAAAGCTTTTCTTTTTGTACCAACAGATGGATAGATCTACAGGCTGATAGGCTACAGCAAAGGGTATGCTCTAATTAGAAATGCCAAGCAAGATTATCACACATTTTACAGTGGGGTGAATACAATCATCAACCAAGCTTTTTATCATGCTGTACATAGTGGTATAGCTCCTTGTTGGGCTTATCAATAAAAAGCTTGCATAGAAGCCGATGCCAAGCAAAGCCATAGTATGTCCTGTAAATCGCGAAGTAGATTCACAAGTCTCGTGTATATCCTCTAGGACACAGCCCATCTTTCAATGGAGTTAGGAAGTTGCTGGGAATAGTTGTTGGATTGGTACAGTGATATAGTATTTGCAATTCACATAAATGCAGAGCAGTAACAGAAAGCTAACTAGTTCCAGGATATGTTACACTGTTACACCATATAAAAGAAAGAGGAAATTATTATGATAAGCTTCAAGCAGACAGAACCAAGAGAATGCAGACCAGTCTTCATGGGAAGTCTTCTACATATATATCTGTATAAATAGACTCATCCTTTTGCAATGTACTTCTTGAAATGTTTTAGTTTGGTCACATTGTGGCACCACATGTTTTTGTAAGTATTAGGAAACATTTGCAGCTGCTTGTCAAGAACATGGAACTCGTTATACAAATGAAGTGGTCCTGATGCTTAAGTGGCAAACGTGTTGAGGTAACTGGATATCTTGCTGCCTTACCTTGCTTTAACTGTTCTTAAATGCATTTCTCATGTTTTAAGACGTTTTAATTTTGTATTCCAAGCAAGATCAGCAAGCCATAGTACTGTAATTTTCAACAACCACCACACAGATACTTGTGCAGGACTAGGGGCATTTGTTAAGCAGATTGCTATTATAAAAATCTTTCAAACTTTTATCCCTCAAAATCTCCATGGGTACACTGCATTGTTTCTGAACCACAGTTTCACAAATGTACAAGTGGGGTTCAGGGGCTATGCTATGGGAAAAGTTTACAATATTAGGCCTGACTTAATTACTGCAAGCTTGTGGTCTTTTATTACACCAAGAACCAGTTTACTCTTTAAACAAAATTAAATTATTTCCCCTCAAAATTGAGGGGAGTGAATACAGCAAAGGCACATGCAACTAGCACCAATGTCATGGAAACGTTCTATAGCAGCCCAATGAAACATACTGTAAAACCACAACATTTGTAACTATAGGTATGAAATTGTGCAATCCCGGGGTATTGTGTATAATTGTGTCCCTCCAAGCATGGAAACTCCGTGATATTGTGGTAATTTGCATTGGTTACGGTATTAGATACAGCCTATACTAGTAAGATAAATACTTGAGGTATAAGTTAGTTCCCAGAATGTTTCTCATGTAATAGTGCAAGTATCCTGGTTGATGTGAAATAAATCTTGTGGAAAATATAAACTGGGATTGAAAATGCAGTCAACTGCTTGAATATGATTGTACAATTGTTATTGTGTCTCGTCTTTTAATATCATGCTAATCTCCACTACTGTATGTGTTTGGTAATAAGCCAAATTTCTGGGTAGAAGTTTAAAAAAACAAATCATCAACAATTTTTGATGAATTTTAAGCAATCACATTCACTGCCTATATCTCTGTTTATGTTTTGGGTCAGTGATACAGTATACTATACAGTAGGGTACAGAAAGAGACACTTTCTGTTGTATATATTCCTGATCATCTCCAAATTTCTCCTTTAAAAAAGAAAATTGTTTGTTGTTTGTAGCAGTATCACTCTGAGCAGTGAAAAAAAAATAAACATACAGTGAATAGTTGCTCCTGCACATGCTTTATACATTACTAAAATTATGTTCTGGTGCCATTCATGTAATATTCACTGTTAATTTTGGTTTAAAATTGCCAGTAAACCATTAGTTCCTGAGCCATATTATTTTTGCTTTAAAAGTCTGGCTTTGAGTGTATAGTATTTTGTCAAAAACATAAAAGAGGAGGGGCTGCTTATCATCATTCCCTGAACCCAGGGATGTTAGAGATGGACAAACAACATTTGAGCTTTCTTTAAAGTTTGGTTCGTGCCGACATTAATACCGTTTTTGGTCCAATACTAATACCTAAATAGCACTCAAAACGGATTATGGTACCAGATTTTACCTGTACGTTTTCTGCTAGGTTTATACTATGTCAAAAGGCTAGAACATGCACTGTAATACTGTTATCAGTCTTCAGTAGGTATATGCCCCACTAAATCTCATATCAGTCTTTGTTTCTAATGTCATAACAGGAGTGACGTTCCATATGTTATTGATAGGAAATTGCAGGAATTATTGGAATCTTCAATGAAAACTATGCGTAGGTAGTCTTGTTTGCGTGGAGATTGAGTTGTGTAAGTGTTACACAAAAATTAACATATGCTTTCTTTATTCTTGTGGAAAGCCGCTTTCACTTTGATATCAGATAAGCCTGTGGTAAATGCAGTGGCATAGCCAGGATTTTTTCAGTGGGGGGGGGGGCGCTGGGGGGACTTGACCATTTCCTGGGAGGGCGTCTTGTTACTATCTGAGTGGAGCGCCACCATGGGTTGGCGCGCAGATTACGGGAAATTTTTCCCAACATCCTTTATTTTGAGATCCCATGTCTTAATATGGTCATCAAATATTTTAGAGAAATAGGAAAAAAAAACAATCTGGGAAGTTACTTTGAAATATCATGACATATCTTTTGTGAGTTTGATACCGGCATTGACATTTTTCGACAAATCTGCCAATTGCGCGTGGAAAATAAGGAAAGATTGACTGGGCTTTCTTTAACATACTGAAATGACCGAACTATATGTCAAACTGATATCAAAGATTGCGTCTAAAATATTATTAGGGTGATAGACTGATTGGCCGGTAGTTCTCAGCGATAGTAATGTCTCCTTTCTTAAAAATGTGTTTTTTTTCTAGCTGTTTTAAGAGCATCAGGGTACGTCCCAGAAGTGACAACCCGATTGAAAATGTAACAGAGTATCGAGGCAATGACGCGAGCAATGATGTAAGAAACCTGTATGATGTCAGCTTTTTTAACTTTTTACATCTTCTTTGGCATTCCTGTACCTGGAAACCACCTTTCTATTGTGACGTCACCATCCATTTAAAAGAGAGAAACAAAAGCAAAGTTTGCTCAAACAGTCCAGCACACAGATTCAGTAGTAAACATTATGTGTGTTGTAGTCTTGTAGAGTTGGAATTGTATAATTCGACGGTCGTTAACATGAGTTTTCAGTACAGTGCGACTACAGTAGATGTCTTCTCGGCCTATGCGCTATGTCACGTCAGGTTTTTAAGCAACTATAGCCTACTGCCGGTCCGCGGTCGAAAGGTCGTTCATGAGTGGTCATCATGGAGATTCGAGACCATTCACACCAATGAATGATATATTTTTCGCACATGTAATTTGTTTTGACATCCAAAATCCCAGTGGGAGGGCGACTGGGGGGACAAGCTTTCATGGACGGCTGTCGCCCCCCCCCCACACCCCCGTGGCTACGCCACTGGGTACATGGTGCCGAAGCACATATCTTCAAAGTACTGTCTCCAACTTTCAATTGTTTCAATCTACTATGTGACCAAAAAGAAGTACTCAAGATGAAGTTGTAAATCTGAAAGGACCAGTAATTTTACTAGGAAACCTGTCGATCACACCTTTGAAGTAGGATAGGATTACACAGTATTTGAATTCTTCATCGATCGGCTTAAAGTCTTAGCTTTTTTCGTTGTATATCCATCTCTAGATAACACATCCCTGGTTCCACAAGGCTTTTTATCAAATTAGCTGAAACTCTACACAACAGCCTTGCAAGATTAAAAGAAATGGCTCCTTACATAGTTGGCATGATGCAAATTCATCCAGTGTCGATAACTTGCTAGAACATGCAGTAGGTATATTCAATATTACACTTTTGGCAATGAGGTGCCACATTAATCTCATATCAGACAACACGGAGATGGGTTAAACAAATCTCCAAAACCTGTACATCTATGTTACCCTAACCTACAGTAGGTTATCATCCTACCCCTATTATTTAGGGAGAT
>KN882212.1:212728-222777 GCA_000934455.1 Apostichopus parvimensis
AGTAAAGAAACTGATGGCTAAAGCCTTTAAGGAACCTCTCTTACTAGCCAAGCAACAGCAGTTATTAAGTGAACTGGAGAAAGATCCAAAACTAGTCTACCATATTGGACTGACCCCAGCAAAAGTATGTATGAAAGTGTTCAGCAGTCTGGAACTGCATTATTAACTGCAGCAGTTTACTACATGGTCTATGGGAAATTCATAAATTGGTTACCAGATTGGAAACCAAGTAAAGGTCATTTAGTTTTGATTCATCCAAGGACTGTGTGTAACATACAACAGCTGTTTTGTAACAAGAAGAACTTGATGTAGGGAAACTTTTATTATAACAAAATAATTATATTTTACCCTACTGGATTTAACCCCAGCATGGGTATTTACAGTAATGTGCAGTCCTTCAAAATGTCAATAGCAGATGACTAACCTCTTCCAATTTAGCAGAAAAATATGAAACTGGTTTGGTCGCAGAGTAGAGTAGACAAGTGGAAACAAGGAAGGGGATTATCCATGAAATAAGATTACTTTGGCAAAAGTGACCCTAGGTACAGTATTATGAAGCCTGTACACACGGACTCATTCAACACTGCGTTGTGGCTCTTTCTATTTCTATTCTAACATATATATATATCTGTTTTGATTCCTGCAGTTTCCTGGGCTGGTGGAGAATAATCCGATACCTGCAATAGAGATCCTACTGAGGTTGATGCAGTCCAACCAAATCACAGAATACTTCAGTGTACTTGTCAATATGGATATGTCGTTACATTCCATGGAGGTGGTGAACAGACTAACAACAGTAAGTCTGTTATATATGAATAAACATCAAAATGTTTGTATTATTCTTCAGTGTACTGACAGTCTGCTACCCAACATTATGTGAAGTTGGACAGGGCGAAATATATGTAACTGAATCAATTTGTTGTTTCTACATATATATATATACTTTTTTGATTTCAATACAGTTTTACAGTTCAATACAATTTTAGCACGATCTTTAAATTTGTGGTACACAAAGGTCTTTGTTGTAAGCCTATTATGTACTTATCATATCTCTATGCACATTATATTAACATTAGGAAACTAATTGTATCATTATCATGACACATGCACTAGCGACCAGATGTGACATAACAACAGTGAAGTACATTTCCCACCACTCTGGCAATACCAGTTCATCATTTACATTTAGGGATGGTGGTGTGAAGAGAATGTTTGAATACTGTTTACTTGTTATTCAGTGTGTGGAGTTTAACAAAGAGATCTGCTTTGGAATAGGTCTGCACAATGAACAACTATTATTAGAGCCCTACTGCTATAAGGCTGCGGTGTAAAACTATTATGAGAATGCTACTGCTATAAGGCTGCAGTATAAAACAACACAAATATAGTCTGGCATTCTCTGGGCACCTTAATGAACAAGATATTAGAACCCTACTGCTATAAGGCTACAATGTTAAACTATTAATAGAATGCTACTGCTATAAGTCTACAATGTTCAACTATTATGAGAATGCTACTTCTATAAGGCTGCAGTGTAAAACTATGATTTGAATGCTAATGCTGAGGCTGCGGTGTAAAACTCCACAAATATAGTCTGGCATTCTCTATGGCACCTTAAATGAACAAGACATTAGAACCCTACTGCTATAAGGCTACAATGTTAAACTATTATGAGAATGCTACTGATATAAGGCTGCGTTGTAAACTATCATTAGGATGCTAATGCTATAAGGCTGCGCTGTAAAACTATTAATAGAATGCTACTTCTATAAGGCTGCAGTGTTAAACTATTATTTGAATGCTGATGCTATAAGGCTGTGTTGTAAAACTCCACAAATATAGTCTAGCATTCACTATGGCACCTAAATGAACAAGACATTAGAACCCTACTGCTATAAGGCTACAATGTTAAACTATTATTAGAATGCTACTGCTTTAAGGCTACAATGTTACACTATTATGAGAATGCTACTGCTATACGGTTGCAGTTTAAAACTATCATTAGGATGCTACTGCTATAAGGCTGCGCTGTAAAACTATTATTAGAATGCTACTTCTATAAGGCTGCAGTGTAAAACTATTATTTGAATGCTAATGCAATAAGGCTGTGTTGTAAAACTCCACAAATATAGTCTGGCATTTCACTATGGCACCTAAATGAACAAGACATTAGAACCCTACTGCTATAAGGCTGCAGTGAAAACTATTATTAGAATGCTACTGCTATAAGGCTACAATGTAAAACAATTATTAGAATGCTACTGCTATAAGGCTGAGATGTAAAACTATTATTAGAATGCTACTGCTATAAGGCTACAATGTAAAACAATTATTAGAATGCTACTGCTATAAGGCTGCGATGTAAAACTATTATTAGAATGCTACTGAGCACTTTTAAGGCTGCTGAATAAAACTCCACAAATATAGTCTGGCATTCTCTATGACACCTACATGAACAAGACATATCAGGGCAATCTTTTGCACAGTGCTGTTACATTCAGACACAACTGTAAAGAATCACATCTTTGAAATTGGATAAGAGTATTGACTTTCAGTTACATTGATTGACTGAACATGTAATCTACTGTATTTAAGAAACTATACCATGCCTGTCATGTACTCTTGAAATACTACTTGACAATATGATCACTGGTTCCTTTTGCAGGCTGTAGATCTACCTCAAGAATTTGTTCATCTGTATATTTCTAATTGTATCTCAACCTGTGAGGCTATGGAAGACAAGTCAATGCAGAACAGACATGTCAGATTGGTAAGTAACCATCAGAATCATGGCTTTGAGAAAGTTGCTGTGGAAAAAAGCTATGTGACATTCATGTAGTGAGAAACAACAGTTATTCCAAAACTGTTAGACGAATTCCCAGATTCCTTGAACTGTCCTCCTAACTCAAGATGTGACTCTTTGCAGACACAGTTCCTTATTTTTTGCATAGTAATCCTCAATGCGATGGTTGCTCAATGTTGGTCTGTGATGTCTCCGTGGCAATTGTTTCTGCAAGTACTTAAGTTTTCTGTCAAAGATGAATGTAGATTGCTTTTTAAAGGTGATTTATTTGATACTTTTTTCCTGTATAACTTTTAATTGTTATTCAAGCAGCTGAAAGGTGTAATTTCTCCAGGATATATATTTGTGTTACATTTAAAGAGGCATTTCTCTAAAGGTGATACTTTGTTGTTTGCGACTTGCTTGAATAACTCTTGCATAGAGTGTATAGTCATGGTAATAAGTGTGGTCACTTCAAACCACACCTTTCCTAAGGTTCTTTCGAGTGTATGCCATCTTTTCTTTCACAACTTCATAGGTCTAGGTTTTCTTTTAAGAAATGATCTGCTGGTTGAGTAAGCAGTTTTATCAAATAGTACTTTTATTTGTTCAACAATTCAGCAGGATCTTAATCAGACAAATATAATTCTCTGTCAACAAATCTGTTCTCCTTGGACTAACTGCAAATATGGCTGCTTGGTTTTTCAAGAATATATTATTGCGACATTCCCGTGATCCTTACATCATGTCACACACATGATTCTGTGGCAGAGTTTTGATTTCAGCAAGAATGAAATTACTGTCTATGGATTTTTTTCATATTTCTGTTTGTCCATTAGGTCTGTGTCTTCTTGCAGTCTCTTATCAGAAACAAGATTATCAATGTAAAGGTATGTAGTACTCCTTGCCTAATTAAACACTTACAATAATAAGTAAACTTAAAAGTGGTGAAAGTGTCTGGTCTTTGTAGTTGAAACATTTCATGCCTGTGAACGTTGCAAACAAACCTGCGGTTAACTGACAATTTCATTTCTTATGTTTGCGGTTAAAAAACCTTAGTGTTAAACCTTGCCTTCAACCAAGCAGGTCTTCAGTTAATTTTACATAACAACATTGTTAGTTAGCTAGATTGGTTAATGTCCAGAGACAGCTAAAAATGAAACTCACCGCATTTTCAAATTTTGATTTGCTTCATCTAAGACATTGACAGCAAATAAAGATTAAAATGTCTGAATAAGACTATTTTCAGAATCAGGTTGTGGGTGTACAAGATGGGAGGTTTTGTATAGTACCTTATTTGGGCATTTATCAATATCTGTCATCTTAACTTCAGTCTCGCTGTAGTTGTACTGACTTTTCAGTTAATTCTGCCATATTTTTCAGGATCTATTTATCGAGATGCAAGCATTTTGTATCGAGTTCAGCCACATCAGGGAAGCAGCAGGATTGTTCAGACTATTGAAAAATATGGACAGCGAACAGCAACAACAGCCTCAGCCAAGCACCAGAAACACCAGTAACACTTAATAGAACTCTCGTCATATGCAGCCAGCGAACAGGAAATACAGCTCCCATCAAGGCATCACAGAAATACGTGCATATTGTTGATGGACCATTGAGAAAGATAATTATTGGAAACTTATCTAGAAGGTTATCACATTTGCCAGATGATGTGAACACGACAGGTTGGTACACCAGTTGTCAACATATCGTGTTAATACTTTCATTTGTGTGATATCTGAAATGTCCACTCTTTAACTAGAGATGTAAGATCTTGTTGCATCTGCTTAAAACTTAATATGTCATAAAGCAGCCAGTTAGTTCAGCCCAACCTTGACTTACATCAAATATAGGCAATAGAAAGGTGATTCAGTGTATCGTTGGAATTCTCGTAGATTATTCCCCAAATAAGTAATATCAGATAAGGCAGGTGTTACCAGCCAGCTGGTGGCTGGCCCATGGGTCAAATCCAGCCCTAATACAGCTCATCAGATTTCATGTGTCCTACAATAATAAATTGGCCCACTCTTTGGTACTATGCAGGTATGCAGGCTCTTAAACCCTTACTTATACTTTAGTCTTGAGAGCACCTACTGATCTATCTTACATGTTGCTCAAATCTAGGTGTAAAGTGGAATGTTAGTGGTGTAAAGTGGAAGCTCAGTGGTTAACGCCGGTGCCTTTCAATCATAAGGTCCCCGGTTCGATTCACTACCAGATTAATGTATGTCGTCCAGTTACAGAGTTGTTGACAATTAACAATTCATAATCATGGACGTTAAATATGAATGTAAGAGACTGACTTCGGTCAGCTTGCGGCTTTGATAAGCCAATGAGGTTTCTTCACGAGTTCCTGCTTGCAGGAGGATCTAATATACATACATACAATACACCCATACAAGTGGGACATGGTTTACTCTGACCATTTTCTTAGCTCCAACCTTTGTTTTCTATTGGCAAACATAGATTTATTCAAGTATAAACCCTCATATAGATCAGTTCTCTATATTGGACCTGTAATTTGCTGAAGATGTAAGGCTGTACTGATTTAAGAATGTAATGCACGTGGAACAGTGTGTCTGATGGTAAACCTGACTGCAGCATTCAACAACAACACATTGCAACCTTCTAGCATGTACGACAGATGTGTAAATCTTGCAATACTCACAGCTGTGTGGGAATATGTTGCATTAAGTCCATCGCATAGTATAAGAAGCTAGTATGGCAGTCCGCATGTTACCCCCTTTTCTCCGGGGAAATTTCAGTCAAGCAGAATAAGTTGACCTAGAGAGATTGCGCCTCTCAAACTGTTTTGCGCACAGCATCTCTTATAGTTACTGATTAGTTTTCCACTCAGTAATGATCTACAGTATGTTAATATGTGAACTTGCACGTAGTTCCAATTCAAATTTCAGTATATCTCCTCCTATTAAGGTTGGATTAAAGTGACAGGCTTGTGGTTATACAGCACAGCTTAGACAGTGTGCATTAAGTTATTAGTCCAGTTATAAAGCAATCAGAAGGAAATAGATAAAAGAATGGACGGAAAAGCAAAATTATCTATATCTCTACTGTAGTTCATTTCCTACAAGCAAGGTAATATTTAGCTATAATACTATTAATCCCTAAAAGTGTTCTGAAGAGGTTCATGTCACATGAATTGAGGATTTAGCTATAATACTTTTAATCCCTAGAAGTGTTCTGAAGATGTTAAATGTCACATGAACTGAGGATTAAGCTATAATACTATTAATCCCTAGAAGTGTTCTGAAGATATTAAATGTCACATGAACTGAGGATTTAGCTATCATACTTTTAATCCCTAGAAGTGTTCTGAAGATGTTAAATGTCACATGAACTGAGGATTAAGCTATAATACTATTAATCCCTAGAAGTGTTCTGAAGATATTAAATGTCACATGAACTGAGGATTTAGCTATCATACTATTAATCCTTAGAAGTGTTCGTTAAATGTCACATGAACTGAGGATTTAGCTATCATACTATTAATCCTTAGAAGTGTTCTGAAGAGGTTCAATGTCACATGAACTGAGGATTTAGCTGTAATATTATTAATCCCTAGAAGTTTTCTGAAGATGTTCATGTCACATATCCTTTTTGCCTCATTAAATGTATGTTTGAAAAAGAAAAGACAAAAAGTTAATTATCCCAACTGCAATGTTTTGAACAAAGTACGCCATGACAATTCCGCACAAAGCCACCTGAAAAAACAAAGAAACAGCAGCTTTAATTAAATTCAAACTTGACTGATTGTTGAGTTTAATTGTTTTTGCTTCGTACTTTGTAAATATAACTTGTAGTTAACATGAAAATCTGTTTCCTCTCTGTTATCTCTGTAGTTAATCTTTAGAATAGAGAGAATTTGATGGAGATTGGGAAGGGAGGGGTCTTGGGAGAAGGTGGTGGAGTGCAAACATTGTGTCTTCTGAGAAAAAAACCACATTGCCTGCTGAATTCGACTTAAACAGGTGCTATGCAACTAGACTTCTGTTAGTTTTTGATGATTGTCAAGAATCACAGGAAACGAGATTTGAAACGAGATTTGAAATAACAATTATGCAGCACTTGGCCTCGCACCTGTCGTCATTCCTACCAAATGCTGAAATAGTTAATCATAGTAATGTCAACGTGTTATTTGATACAGCTGTAGAACATATACTGTTTAAGGGGATGTGTCTTCAATAATTAAAATATAATTCTTTAGCCTCATAAAAGCGTAGTTTGGAAGCAGGAGGCATTCATTATTATATCACAACGAATTGTTTGTTCTTTAATATGTACACAATGTTAAGGAAAAATATGATGTCTCCTTTGTATGTTCAGGAAGTAATTCCGTTACCTTTGCTGTGTCCCACGAACCCGCCGATTTTATTCACACACACGACGCCGCCTCCCTAAGCATTATAGAGTACGTTGAATATGTATGATGATCATTATGTTTATATTAGGTCTAGTGCTAAATATTCAATTTGGAATTAATATTCATCATTTCTAATATTTATAACTTCCTATTCTTTAGCAATTACAGAGAATTTCAGATTTCTAGGCTTCCATAGATTACAAAAGCTAGCTCTGTGATAATTCCCACCGTTGTGAAAAGAAAATTGATATTGCTTACTTTCTGATTATGATGGAATGCATAACTTCACTTGAAATGTCAAGCTTGTACAATTGTGTTCACTGCTGTTGGTAAGCATACACCCTATATGTTATTGTGATAGGTTCAAGGTCAATATATGTCTAACTCAAAAAGCTTATCAATGATAATAACTCCAAGAAAGAATGTTGCTTTAAGTTTAAGGATCACACTTTTACTGTAAATCATGATAAGTCAGTTCTTAAGTGTTCATTCACTTTGTTTCTTGCAGCACATTTGATGGAACGTTTGAAAGAAAACTGCCGGGACAGCTGAGGAAGCTGCAAAGTTACGTAAATACATATCAGAGAAGCTACAAGACACCAATAGAACATCAGTACCATATTATTTTGTTTTCAATGGTTAATGTTGACCCATTAAACAGTCTTTAGTGTTATTCAAACTGACAGCATATTGCTGTCACCTACAACTGTTCAAAGATTTTTTTCTGGACAGTTTTACCATTATAGACCGATGTTGACTTTTACTTGACAAAGACATTTTTCTACTTTTGTCTTCTTTTTTGAAAGCAATAACATTTCCATTAATCAGTATGTGCCGATGTCTCTTCTAACCAGTGGCGGAGCTAGGGGTATTGGTCAGGGGGTGGCGAGAATAGCCTGTAGGGGCGCTTTCGACACTATCTAAGCGGAGCGCCACCACAGGTTGGCACGGAGCGCACAGACATTTTTGGAGTAAATTTACTCTCTAGATCGCCGGAAATGACACTTTCTGGGCCTTGCTAATTTGCAGATAAACGAAGAATAAATAAGTTTCATCGCCATTTGTGACACCTCAGAAGTTTATATGGGTGTTGAAAGTACATGTGCTTCATCACAAACCCTGTGGGACCTTTGTGAGTGCTCATGTTTCCGAAAAAAATAGACCGAAACCCCGTACAGTTCTTGGAAATAGTTAAGTACAACAGAATTAAGAGCCGATAAATTAAAGACCGCAGTACGTTAGAGCATTTTGTCAGAAAATTACACCAACAAAATGTGACAAATGTCAATAGGTAGATGAGAGCGCAATAAAAAAGTCAATAATCGCGAATAAGTTAAAAGTGGTAAAAAGCTGAAAGGGGCGACAGCAGTCCATTTGAGTCCGTCGGGGGGGGGGAGGATCCGTCAGGGGGGGCATCCGTCCCCCTGACTGTATGGACGCTCCGCCACTGCTTCTAACCATATTAGATGCCATTAAACAGTATTCAGATTTGCATGCAAAAGTTACGTCTGAATAGCTGTTAATATTGTCTGTCTAGCGTGCAGAATGCAGACTTCATAGTTTGGTAATGCTAACTT
This sequence comes from Apostichopus parvimensis, assembly GCA_000934455.1. NCBI lineage: Eukaryota > Metazoa > Echinodermata > Holothuroidea > Aspidochirotida > Stichopodidae > Apostichopus > Apostichopus parvimensis. The sequence continues at coordinate 221,469 of KN882212.1, forward strand.
TTGAATAACTTTTATTTATTCAGCTATTACTTTAATTTTGATATAATGATTAAAAACCATTTTATTCTTTATGTTCTTTTAACATATAGAAGTTCATTTCTCACTTGCCACAGCAATACATGAAATCATTGCTTTCATGAACATATTGAGTTGTTATTTCATTTTTTTTTTGTAATGCGTAATATGAAAGTGTGCACTTAAGGTGTTTTCTTTCTTTTTAAACTCCGAATTTATGTTATCTTTTTCAGTGCCCTCCACTTTGCAGTACTGTGCAGTAATATACTTTTGCCAATCATGTTCCGTCCATTAACTTGTCTTAACTCTGTTGGAATAAAACGTTATTTTCAGATTTATGTTTACAGTAAATTTTACTCCATCTGTTGAAAGTTTTTCCATCGACTTTACTTGTTTGTTAAGTGTTGGACCTACGTAATGTTCAATTTTCAAGGGTAATTTTCAATATGTTGGAAACCATCTCCATCTAAGTATAACCATTGCCAGCTGATTTAGCCAAATACACTTGTTGAAATAATTAAAAACCTGTTGACAATCCTACTGACCAGTTAAAGGAGGAGAGGGAGGAGTAGAGGGGAGAGGAGGAGGAAGAGAGGTAGGAGGATCAGAGAAGGAAGAGCGGGAGGAGGAAGTGAGAGGGAAGAGAGGGAGGAGGAAGAGAAGTAGGAGGAGGAGAGGGAGGAGGAGGAGAGGGAAGAGGAGGAGCATAAGAGTAGTAAGCAACGTGAGTGGAATAAGAGTAGGAACAAATTAATTAAACAGAAAGGGACCGTTCTTGAAAGCTATCTCATAGTCATTGAAGGATAAAGCTTAGTGCTAGCTTCGTTAGAGATGTTTTTTCGAGTTGCTCAGGAAGAACTTAAACTTGTACAGAGACTCATATATACTAGAAGGCTCAGGGGTCAGCTGTTAACTGAAGATAAAGTACTTCATTTGCAAGATTAAGAAAATATATTGGTGCCGTTGAATTAATTAATAACCAAAAAAAGAGATCCTGCATTGAAAGGACAAACTGTTCCTCTAAAATAAACTGCTTTATATCCAGAATAAAGCTGGAGGTTATCTCACGACCCCAGAACAGATGATCAATAGTCTCTTCACATCTGTTACAAAAAGTGCATAGAGCAATATCCTTAATTTACACACGGTGGAGAAGGTAATTAGTGCCAATGATGAGATAGATAAAACGATATTGAATTAATGAACATTTGACTCTCTTAAGGAAAGATGGGGAATGAGAAAAATATTTCGCCACTGTTCATCACTTAAATCAAAATCAGCAGTGCGGTTCCAT
>KN882212.1:247534-257741 GCA_000934455.1 Apostichopus parvimensis
TGAACAACACGTACCCAGCTTAGTGTTAATATAAAATGAGTTCTCTACATATAATTTATATAATATACAGTGTACACATTATATACATACTGATATAATGACAAAACGCTATCATTTCTTAAGGAAACTGTAGCTGGCATGGAACAGTAAGGTTGATCATATTTCCAAAGATTCCTCGGCTTATTTTTTCGTTCTTCTCTCTGTTTCTTATTTTTAATGTAATAAATTTAAGCGATCTCACTATTCAAATATATTCATGGTCCCAATAATGTTAATGAAATGATACATCCATTTAAATGTACAAACTTACATATCTATAGCCTACTTGTGATATACCCGCCTCATGACAGGTACGAGGCTCGGTTATAATAAACTACCCCGTGTTAAAGTGTCTTTCACATAACTGTTTAACTAAGATTTACACTGTACACATTTTACCGTAAAACTGTCGCAGCTGTCATTTGTGGATGGAGAAGTATTTTTATTACTTTTGTGTTGTTAAAATATCTGCCATCTTTAACCATAACATATCTGCTTTACAAATTTATAAGAATCTGTTGACTTTCATGGGTATCATTTTCGATAATTTCGATGATGGAATTACATCAAAATCGGTGTCACTTATTACTAATCATTATTATCTTCATTTTTATATAATTAAAATATATAAGTATTCAGTCCTTAGATTTTTGCAAAGACATTACATACACATTACTTCATAATTGATGGTTATATTCTGCTGTGTCATGAGCAAAACTAGGGTGATTTTTCCATCTCAAAAATCTATCAGGGAATGGTATACCTGTTGGTAGGACTGAAATTTACAAGCTGAATCTATGAGGAAAGGGTCTTAGCTATTAGCCAATGATTCTCTTGGCTGTTTCAAATACATAATGTGAAATTGCCGTCTTTCTTTATCATTTTAACCAAACCTGTAGAAGTATGATAAATATATATTTCGTCTTCTACGCGGTGTTTTATGTATATGCCTGCATAAGGACATTAATGTTAACTAACATACAAACATTCAAGACGTACGCTTAGACCTATATAAATATATATGTGCTAATTTTTTCTCCTCCATATCAATATCTTGTACTCACCAAAGTTCTTTGAATCTCCTAGACTGTACTCCATAGTTCAATAGTCCAATAACGTCTTCCTCAGTAAGTTCTGCTGAGCTTGCATTTACTGTTAACTTCTCCAGTGTCGAGAGGGTTGGTAAATAAAGACCAGATCGGAGCACGATATCACCTTTATCTACATTACTGAAGGACCACTGCAGTATTAGTTCAGGTATTGGTATCTGCAGTGAAAGAAACATCAGGACTATTATGGTCGCTCAATTTATCTTTCAACCCTCACGTGTTCTTATTGTCATTTCATTTAATAGCTTCAATTACTGTCTAACTTTACAATTAATTCATCAATAAATCATCAATGATGTAAATTTAACTGTTTATTCCTTTCCGAATATTGTTGTATTCAAAAAAATACTGTTGCATAAAAACAAACACATATACTTTTGACAAGTTATCCTAACAAAAAAAATAAATAAGTACTAAAGTAACAATATGAATTATTTAGAGCAGACTGTTTTATTGACCTAAAATGATAACAATGCACTAGGCCTACAAAATATAACATCATTAGGCTATGTACTACTCTAAACTATGTATTTTGAGTTAGGTTTTATTACTCTGTGTCACGGTGACACTGTCACCGGTACCTAACGGCCATTGTAGTATGAAAACATAACTGCGCTACCTTTCAATCCAGGTTAGTAATCAATGTGTGATTGGAACCATTTTGGTTGCTTTTAACATAAAAAAAATTAATCTTGTAAGTAAAAAAAAAGAAGAAAAAAGAAAAGAAGGAAAACAACAATATGCGGCACACCCATGTAATGAATATTTTTACTTTTATTTGTAAAATACATCCATCTGACACATTTGTTTAATTCCATAAAATCTCCAGCGATTTAAATAGACCGATGCATATATTATTAATTATTACCTTATTTGGAGTAGCATTTCCTGGTGCCATACAATATCTTTTCTTTAACCACTTGTGGTATCATAATATGCTCCAAAACAACCCGAACTACAGTTTAAAAAACTACGACTGCATGTTTAGATTAAGCACAACTTGACCAGTCGTATCATTGTTCAGTAAATAAGTACTGTAGGCAAAATGCCTAATAACAGTAATTGTCATGTGTGAGCAGTAGGCTATAGCTTATTAATGTGTTTTTCTCTCAGATTCGCTATATTGTCAAATTCCAATTAGAGGTTAATCTCATTGGTTTTCAAATTGCTCCTCGCAAGTTTATATATCCTATAACTAGTAATGTAGGCCTACCTGTTCCACAAGCCTATTTGTTTTAGCCGAATACAGCGCACGTTACTTTCTCCTTGGCCAGAATGAAACTGCAGAGCAAGGCGATGCAGTACAAAGCAGCCGACGCTCGCCCACAATTATCACTTTGACAGTCCGCCACAGAGGAAAACATCTCCCGAGAATTCATCACACACTCGGCCTAGCCTACCTGTCTAGCTTAGTGTGAAGTAACAAGTTGGTCTCTACTACAGTGATTTTAGTATGCAATATTTCTAACTTTGGATATTTTTATTTGATTTGTATGCAAAAATTTCGTGTAGAATTTATAATGATTAATTTATAATGAAGCCACGTAACTTAATATGTGATTAATTTAACACAGCATTTTAAACAAGACGTGCACTAACAATTAACGTTGCTAAATTGTGTCATCGCTTACCAAACTATGTTCGTGTAAGTAACTAATTAAGCCCGAGACTTATCTACTCCTCCTAATTATTGGAATCATATTTGTTAAAGTTTAGATTAGGTCAATGATGCTTAAAGTTATCTATAAACAATCAGTTTTGCCTAGGCCTAATGAGACTTTCGCACTCTAGGCTAGTCTATATTAGAAATAGAAGCTAGCTGCCTCTAGAGTCTTACAATGTGTGCAATCGGTCGCTTAACTTGATATCTAATTATACTAATGGATATGCCAAGCATAATTATTGTATAACGCGCACCTAGGCCCACTGATGCTACAGTAGGCCCATTCTTGGTTCCTTCTTCTAACATAAACGTTACACTAAACCGGCGATAAAATTAGGCCTAGACCCTATACAAGACGTTTCGCATTTGCAAACCTACTTGACATAACGTTGACCGTTAACATGAATCACCTCATAGTCATAAGAGTTTTTTTTCATACCACAAGGGGAATCCGTGCCGAATTAATGATTCAGGTATAAGAAATAAATAAACCATGTCAACATCTGCACAGGCTACACTGCATCTTAGTTAACCGAAAAATATGTTTATAGAAATGGTATTGTATCACTATGATTATAGAAATGGTATTGTATCACTATAACTTGATTTTCGTTATATTTAGTCTCAGTAATGGTTCAGTACATTTCTACGTGTAGGCAGTTGCTCCTGTCATTACAACATGTGTGTATACGCACAGCGTTTTGTGTAGGCCCTAATTTAAACTTACATGACAGCTAACTTTAAGTTTAAGCGGTTGCCGTAGGGTCTACAAAATTAGATACAAAAATAATAAAATCGACAATTACCATACAACGCGGTGACACAAGTTCCTATCCATAATTCTGACAACAGTTTACACAAGTTCAAGCTTTACATGTACTTACCTGCACAGGCTCTTCAGTAACAACCAATAATGGATGCGACCGATTTGAAAGCATCGCTAGTGCAGTGGTAATCGTATCGTATAGAAACCAATAGAAAATGATTTAATGTGATCACAGACAAATCTTAATAGAAAGAACAGTTACACACACACGTAGCGTCAATTGCGAGGTCTACTACAGTATAACAATGACATTCCGCCTTCGGAAGGTGTATTATCTTTGTCTGTAGTAACCTTGACATTCTTACGTAGAAAACATGGCGTAAAGAAGGCAATTTGTGGTTTTCAATAAGGGGGAGAGGGGGGGGGGGGGTGTACACAGTGAAGAGTACGGGATACATGATTATGCATGTAGTTCGTATACATGTATGCTCGGGGAGGGGTTAGTTCTCCATGACTATACTGGGTGTATCTGTCCGGGGCGGGGAGATAGAGGATGTATTGCTTTTGAGGGCAGTCAGTTTTATTTCTCAGTATTCGCATTATATTCGCCGCCTTCAGGAAAAAAACACGATAAGATAAAATAAGTATTACATGAAAGGAAGGAAAAATCTTGTTTTGGTTGTAGAGGAAGTGCAGAGCGACCATTTGTTATAGCCGAGTCGAAGCTTGTTGTAATAACAGTTGGTGTCTTTCTCAACGTTCATAACTTTAATAAATTTCATTTTAAAGTGTCATATTATATTATAAGTTTACATATTACAATTTGGCGGTGCCGGTTGTTAGGAAAGGCCACAGTACAGGAACTAGCTAATGTGCTACAAGGATATGAACACCGGCTTCATAAACTTTGAATTATTTGGGCTGAAGAATTGAGCATAGCCTAACCCTTGCCCCCTCCCTACCACGGGATATCAGGATAATTCCTTACTTCCGTCGGGTCCATACGGAGACTATCTTGTTTTATTTGTATTTCTGGGTATATAAGGACAGTTACTAATATCACAATGTAATTGCGATGTAAGTACTAAAATGTTGAAACTTAGAATTCGGTGAGATTGCTGAACAGCGTCTGTGCATACGTTCTTTAGGTCATTCCTCCACTGATAGCGTATGTATGGCAAGCCGTTTTAATATTACTTCACAATTCCACTTAAGTGGAATACATTTCACTTAAGTGGAATTTAATTCCACTTAAGTGAAATGTTTTCCACTTAAGTGAAATGCATTCCACTTAATTGAAATTGAATTCCACTTAAGTGAAATGTACATCACTTCAGTAGAAATTAATTCCATTTAAATGAAACGTTTTTCACTTAAGTGGAATTGCGAGGTAATGTTAAAACGGCTTGCCATACGTATGAAACCTGAATAAGGAAAAGTTCTGCCATATGCGTACATCAGAACCATTAAGAATCTGGAGCGCATTACTGAATAGAGGGCGCAGTTCTAAAATAACACAAGTGGAATGTTTGATGTTTTCACACATGTCAAACATGTTTGCAAAGGTTTAGCAGTACTTTTCTTCCCCGTTATTAATAATACGCGATTCGAGAAGCGATCGATGGTGAAAATTAAGTTAATATGTAGAAACAATCGACGGAATCTGCCGATTAGTTAATTCAGGGCTACAATTTCTACGACTTGTTCCTTCTAAAAATGCTATACTGAAATATGAATCCTTAGCCGCAGTCAGGTCACGATGCACAAACCAAGGAGGAAAACCATTTAGCATATAGGCCTATTCAGGCGAACAAAGAGGAACCGCGTGAAGACTTACTCTGAAGTAGACATAAAATATATTCAGTGTGTGAAGGTATATAACGAACAAATCGCAGTACTTATTGGTTAAGCGCCCTCAAAAGAGCTCTGCCCAATAACAATTCTAGACTTAGCCTTATTTAAATTCACTATCCAGATAGACTGCGTAATTTGATATCCATGACGGGAATTTATATACCATTGATAACTTACTGTGTTTATCGTCTTCTGCACATACTTGGGAAGGATTACGTCATAAAGAGCATTCTAGTTTCAAGCCGTACAAATTCAATGTATATTATTTTTCGGACATAGGGATTTCCAATGAGGGGAGCGTGCAAGGGTATCGTTCCACAGACGATAATTTATAGTGCGCCGAGTTCATTGATACCGACATTAACTCTGTGTAGGCCTAAGTGATGGATGTTATCTATCTGTAGGTCATTAATGTCATCTTAATGTAGATTTGCCCGTTATATCTTAACGTAGAGTACAAAAGAAAGCAGATTGTAATAGCTCCTTTTTATATCGTAAACTATACCGACAATGTTTATTTCCTGAGGGGAGGGGGAGGGGTATGGGTGTTTATTTTCCCATCCGAAAATATCAAGGGCTATCAAAATCACTCTCTTGTACATAGATATGGCAAAAACGTATATTGTACAGTAGATAAATAAACTACATGTAGCCTATGTGTGTACAATCGAAACGATTGAAACTTCTTCAACATTGTTTAAAAAGATGCAACATATATTATATTGGCATTCTTTTTTGAAGTTCTAAAAAAAAATATTACATTGAACCCCGCTACCTTCGTTTTAGTTTCGTACAGTAATGAAAATTACTGTAAAGTGCACCATCATTGGACCTTCACACACATGTTTACGGCATGGTACACCATAGTATTATTCAATCTCGCAATTAAGATTTTTAATGAACGGTTTCGGGCGTATTTAGAATAAATAAATAAATAAATTGCACATGCTTTGTGGATAGCTACTTCCTGGTATAGTATTTATCGATCATCGGAGCATTCTAATTAAATTGTCAGAATTCATATTAATAGTTTTAAGAGATGTCACACCTCGAAAACAGCAAATACGTATACACTCATAAATTATCAATAATGGCTGTCATAATTATATGTATGTGTACTATGAACGCACCGACGGAAACAGGTTGGACTAGGGTGCATTGTGGGAGCAACGTATCCTAAACTCGTGCGCAATTTAAAATCATGCAAATATAATGTTTTGCTTTTAAAGCAAATATTTTGCGTTCTCCTCCATTCCTGCCCCTGCAGTGCATAGGCCACTCCACAAGCCCTCAGACATCGTGATTCCTTCCTTCAGTCTGGCGGTTGTGACCATGTGTGAGTCATTATTCTATTTCTGGTATAGAAAGAACGTTTCTAACTGGACAATGCCAGTGAGTTGTAAATATTCAAATAATAAGGGATTCAGCGAGATTTCTCTGACGCAAATTCATGTAACAGAGGGCGCAATTCTGTATAGCAAAAAGTGAAATGTTCGATACCTTTGATGTTTTCACACTAGACAAACTTATCAGGTTTGGTTTAGCAGCACTTTTCTTCTCTGAAGAGTGGTTGGAATATGAAGCATTGTGGGAGGATTATAATGTCTTGTACAATTAACAATCACGCAATCCAAGGCTATAGTTGTCAAAACAACTCATTTGCGTGCAAGATGTATAATTTGCAGGGACAACACATAGTTGCAATTCGTTTTCATAACGGATATATTCTTAATATGTTGTGAGGTTGATATTTGCATTTCTTTAATCAGACGATGGGGTGAACCGTGTGGGCGAGTCGGAGAAGTTTTGGCGTCGGATCACCTCTGAACTGACAAAGTTGTACTACTATCATGAGAGAATACGAGTAAGAATCATTGTAGAATACCTTTTGGGTAAAATGATATCACTGTACACGAGAACTGCCCCCACTCCCTCCCCTTTCTATTTGCAACACTTTGCACGTCTCACCGAAGCGCTATATAGCGAGTTGCCCTTCTCGGTTCATATTAAAGCTCAGAACTGCTTATAACGCCAAATGTGTACTGATACACAGCACATAGTTCTCCTTTGTTTTGTATGTAATTTCTTTCATGTTGCCGTCTCTCATTGGCAGCGCCTTTTTATAAGGTAGTCTATGGAAAGATGGATTTCCATCTTGTGACAACATGTAAGATTGTTGAACTCCTCAGCGGATAATTAATTCATAGCGGAGAGTCATCATTAGCCCCCTTATTGGTAATGGCCAAAAAAACACAAAACGCAAAATAACGATTGAAATATACTCCCTACTGTCGAAAAAACCGTTAAAATTCGAATGTGATGTTGCTACAGCCGCTAATGTTCTGAGATCGGGAATAGACTGTTTAAGGCCGCGTTGCTTCCTTCAGCAGGAAGTGCTACTGCCCCAAATTGGAAGATTTACTACAAGTGTCGACATAACGAATAGTCTAGACTATGAGAAGTGGATTAATATTTCTAAATTGTTAATCCCTTATTAGAGTTACTAAATGAAACAGTGCAGTTGAGTTTTTGAAAAATGTGACATCGGTTGGTAATTTAACAAAATTAAAAACATTGCGTCGTTTCTCGGAGGGTGGAATGCAATAATAAAACATGTTATTAAGCAAAGTATTTGATTACTAACCTCGATATGTTTGTGATTGAGTTTCTGGTCAAAGTAGCAAACGTAAGTATTATAGTGTTATTACAGTTTACTTGCAATATGAGGTCAAACCAAGTGTTGATACATACACATATGCCCCATTAGTAATTGTATGCAATGAAACACATCGCAAGTGAAAGTGCTAATCATTCTACTTATTTCCTGCGTAGAAAATTGAGCGCGTAGTCAATTAAGGAGCTGTTAAAACAAAATCGATAGAACAACTGCGCTAAAGCGTAATATAACACAGTTTGTGCAAAACGAAGCTACGTTTTTAACCTTATGTACATGCAGACCGCGAACTAATGTCGCCGGACTTCAATATTTGTAGCAACTAACATGTTTATTAGGCACATTCTGTGCATAATTAAGTAATCAAATCCCATTACCCATATAATCCACAAAAGTGATGTAACACCTTTACTAAGAATTACAAACTGGACAGTGTCCAAATGTATGTCAATTGTAAATAAACAGTTATAACATGTAATTGTACATTAAGAGAAAGGCTAAGTAATGGCTATCAAATCATAAGATTCATCGTTATAGACAGCTATTCGATGATACCGTTCTGCAATTAAAAACTGCATTCAACCGATATTGTAAGACAAACGGTTAATGCTCGTGTACGGTACAATAGTACTTTTACGTCCAAAACGACCTGTTATTTTACAGAAATTGCCTTGTATGTGTATTAACGATGAAGCACATGCTATATCACGTATTGCTATACTTCACCAATAACAAATAATTGTGATAATGAACTAACGGCGTGTCACGGTTACTGACTTACGTCATGGTATGATGCGTTCTCCAGAAGCTGTATAGTACATCTCTGTAGTAACTCACTGTGATTTCTTCTAATAACCACAAGGTTTGTGCATATACGCTTCACTGTATCTACATCATCAACCTGATATTATGACACATAGAGAAAGAACATTTCATAGTGTTTTTTTGTCTCAATGAAAATGTTTCATATATGATTCCAGTCATTTATTTGCTACAAACAGATCACCAAACATGAAATAAACTTTGAATGGTACAATCGGTAACGAGCTCAATGAACTGCATTGTTGAAGTAGTAAAACGGCATCTAAATCTACACAAAACAAGTAAACAAAACTCAAAACACATAATACATATCTTTATACCACAGCTAAATAACCATTCCCTACCGACGTTTACATAACCGTGCTTGATGTAATTCCCGCAATATGTGGTACACCTTAAACAACTGCTTACTTATTTAGGTGATGTTCTTTTCTGTTTAAACGGTAATGGATGAATGTGTGTTATACTACGACAGGTTTAAGAATTAAAGCCTTTCCAAAATCAAGTGGTCATTAATTATATCATCTATACTGGCTTCATTTGTGTAATGCAGCTCATCATATGAAAAATCAAATTATTCAAATGTCGGCAACTGTAACACACCTGTATCCTCCAAAGCAGGAAAGAAAACGCTATATTTTGCAACAGCTAGAAGGTAAGGGCGGGTGGGGGATTGTTTTACATTCTTTTCTCTGTACATCTGATTTGAGCGAGCGTCGCATTCGTCAGTTTAAGCAGCTTAGTTTGTTTGATCATCAAATGCTACAACCTGCCAGTGTTACGTATAAGTCTGTAATTGATCAAACTAACATACTGTTCCAAATGTATATCAGTATTGTACACTCGGGTATTGCCATATCTGGGTCTGGGTCTCGCTCCTAAATATGCTGAATTTAGTACGGCAATGAGTAGCTAGAAAGGAATTTATGGCATGTCCTTGATTTATTCGTCATAAAATATTTACATATATGAATGATTATGAAAACAATCTGACTTCGTTTTTTCTGTAAAGACTGATCACAAATTTAAAAGTGCATTAGATTTCCCACAGATTTTCAAGTGGATATTACCCGTACGCAAGTTTAGACTGAATTGTCGGCTTTGTTTACCCGATTGAAATGATACTAACGTTAATAAGCACGTTAGAGTCTTAGTGTCTACTGTATCATTAATCATAGCAGCACATAAATCTAAGATTTCTGCTATTTTTGGATCATTATACATATTAAACTGCCAATGTCAAATGCTGCGTATGGCAATTGTCACATTGTGGCTTGTTA
>KN882212.1:266608-285943 GCA_000934455.1 Apostichopus parvimensis
TTTGAAGGAGTCTGCGATCAGTAGAGCTGATGGTAACGCCTCCTGCACATAAAGCTGTCACCATGGCCACTACATCATCAGGCTCGCCAACTTGTTCAAAGAAACATAATATTGCAAAAGATAGCCCGTCCTCCATTCCTGTCAGATACTTGATGATTCTTAATGAAGCTTTTGTATTGAGACCACAAGCAAATCTAAAGACAAACTGTAGGTCAACAGGATTCGTTTTCTCAAACTTATTCCGGAGCCAAAGAGGGAACATGCTCCCTGCACACTTTGAAAGATAGTTGGCCGCGTACCATTCAGCAAATAGTTTGTGATAAAATCTGACAACAGTCGTTCGCTGGATAACAGAAACCGCCGGCATCCCTGGTTTATCATTTATCTTGAGAATGTCTTCTTCAATTAGGATACCTATTGTGATAAGTTCATTGTAACATTCATTGCCAACATTGGTCTTGAACGTGTCTTTTTGCCAAACAATCTGCTGGTTCTTTCCAGTAAGCGCATCAAATAATAGTTTGTTAAGCCTTGGATGATCTGGAATGATAAAACAATCATTTGGTTTTCTAGCGTGACCCATTTTGTTCCACATATGCTCATAAATGCACGTTAGAATGTGCCTAAAGAAACTGGTAACAGAAGTGAATGATAAAATGCTTTCTGACCCGTAAGAGATGTGCACAAACATCACACAGAAGAGAGGCACTTGACAAATATCGCTTAGCACAGGACTGCTAGTGAGAAGATCATTGATTCTTCTAGCCGCTTGATTATCGTTAACAGCAACAACTCTTCTGATGTAGTCATCCCTTGCATTATCATCAAAACCTGTCAAACGAACATTCACTGTCTCTACATCGAGATTATCAGGTATAAAGGCCGACCTAGTACATGTCATTACCTTAAAGTTCGCAAACATATTACCAGCGATGATTTTCATAATTTCTGATTTATCAATGACATATTTGTCCGGATATTCATCATACCCATCAAAAACCAGCACTGCGTCCGGGCTGTTTCTCAAAATGTCCATAATGTCTTCCTCTGTAAGATTTGATTCACCTGGCATCAACATCAGTTTGATAGCAAGACAAATCGACAATATACCACCGAGGAGTCTTAGTGGAAGCAAGATAAAGATAGCTACATCTTTCAATGGAGATGAATCAGATGCATTGCACCAGTCATAAGCAGCTTGTAATGTAAACGTTGATTTACCATAACCAGGATCACCCTCTAACAATATTCGCTTTGAAGATATAATGTCATCGTTAAATACATCGCGATATGAGTTTAGCTTTACGGCTTCCATTGTATTTCCTTCCAACAAACGTTCGGTATCTTTATTGTCTCTTCTGTGCATTTCAATACCACCTTCTACAAATACGTCATTCACACAATACACCTTTTCGCGGATGTAAGGTATTGGATTGATCTTGCTATAAAGTTGTTTGTAAAATGTCTTGAGGTATCGCACAAACTGGCATGTCTTATCTGTTCTCAAAATAATAGAAACATATAGCTTTAATAACAGTGTTTTATTCTTTGATTATGTTTTATGATACTTACTTGAAACTGGTTAATAATAATAATAACAACAACAACAATAATAATAATAATATTAATAATTATAATAATAATTATAATGATGACGACGACAAATGTACTGTAGCCTGTAACCACTAAACGTCATATTATCACTGAGAAAACGTGGCATGCGAAAAAATCTGATTAATATACTTGATATATAGCTTGCATTTAGCTTACAAACATTTTACTTATAGTCCTAATAATCAAATTAACATGTTTTCAAGTTTTGAACTAAATGCTGTGATATTTACGCAAGCTGATTTACATCAGTCGTTTTGTTTGTGTTGTATTTGACAATGACTTGGTAAGTAGTCTCAGATATTTAGTTGTTAACACATAAAGGTAGTTTAATAACAGACTAGCCGACGTTTTACCCTGTATGCATGCATTGTATTCCGTCATTTATTTGGTCGTACATGTGTCAGTCTCTAGTCAGATATATATCGCACTACACATTACCTTCGGATCCCTGGAAAATACGATTCAGAGTGCTTAGTAAACCATGAAGTTCCAACTTATCAAGAGCAGTTAACAAGGGTAAGATGTCATTGGGCTTTATTTGACCCCTTTCTTCCATTAAGGAGACCATGAGTTGCCCGGGGCTGTTTTTCGCATGTCGTAACTCGTCAATCTTAGCAGGAGGAAACATGAAGAACGTTGCAAGACTGAGTATGATTTCAGTTGTGAGGAGCTCGGCTAGTCGTACCTTAAACCTGCCAAAATCTGTAAAGAGAATTTTACGAAGCATGAACGGTCTTGACTCAGTATGAATAGAAAATTGTTCTTTATTGAAAACAAGAGCCCAAGGGCACTATGGTTTCTTGCTTGTAAGGAATATTTACAAGGAATCTGCACTGTCCTAAAACAGTTATGTGGTCCAATGTACACACACCATATTATTGACAAACATATCACAAATCAACCGTTGGTCCTTTTGAAAACCTGTCGAGGACCAGGTGTCTGATATGAGCAAGAGTTGGCTCTTTTTACAGAACTCACAGAATCATCAACTTAAAAGAAGCTAATACAGGTCACCAGAGGTCAACCTGAGGTCAACAGTCACCCAAATGCAGGTCGACTATTGGATTACAAGAGCGTAACTCCCAACTTTGATGGACAATAAGTTCTCAAGTTATTGCAAAAATACTAGTTTTTGACCAATAATTGACCTTTGTTGACCTTTGATCACATTACAGTTGTGTTTGGAAACGATCCCTTACCCCATTAACAACTATTCCCAAAATATCAACCATGTCGGACCCTGTCAGTGGGAGTCTCAGTTTCACAAGTAATTGCAGAAGAAAAACACATTGTGACCAATATTTGACCTTTGGTGACCTTGGATCACATAACGGTTATTTTGGAAAACGTGCCCCTACCTCATTCACAACTTGTCCCAATATATCAGCCATGTCAGACTTCGTGACGTGAAGATGTTGCAAAAATTAGCATAGGTTGGCAGTTTTGTGCACATAAGCAACCTTGAATGACCTTGTATGACCTGATGGTTTTTATCAAAAATATTCCCCTCAATGATGTGAAACCTCTCCTAAAATTGTATGTGCTCCAATGTACACACACAATGTTATTGCTAAAAAGGTATCATAATTTGAGAACCGGGTGTCCGATTGAAGCAGGAGTTGGTTTCCTCTATAGAGCATAAAGAGCTCTATCATATATCAAAATATTGACAACTTTTCTTGTTTTGCCCCGTATCTCCTAAAATGAGCATATTTTTCAAAATTTGACCTTTGACCTGACGGTCAGATGTAGTTTAACATGCTGATTCCAAAAAGCAACATGACAAGTCTGTACTGTACGACCATCCTAACCTTACTTAAATATAAAAACCTTGACCTCTGATAACTTCGCACACGAAGATCGCACAGTGGTCAACCCATGGATAATTTTGATCGGAAGGTACCTTTGAGATCCGATTATGGCCACGAAAATTCAAATAACCAAATAAACTAATACAGGTCACCAGAGGTCAACTTGAGGTCAAAGGTCACCTAGATGCAGGTCGACTACTGGATTACAATAGCGTAACTCCCAACCTTGACCGTCACTTGGTTCTCAAGTTATTGCAAAAATACTAGTTTTCGACCCTTAATTGACATTTGTTGACCTTGGATCACATGACCGTTATGTTTGAAAACGATCCCTAACCCCATTCACAGCTTGTCTCAAAATATTAACTGCATCAGATGTTTGCACTGGGAGTTGTTGCATTTTTAATATTTGGCATTTTTGACCCTAACTGACCTTTGGAGACCTTTGCGGGCACCAAAAACAATAGGGATCTTCCTCTCACTATGGGCTATTGCTATTCACCCACAAAGTTTGGACATCATTTCCTTATTGATATATCGTGTACACAAGCCAAGCGTCACATACATACACACACACACACACGCTAGGTTCCTTGCTTTGCAAAAAGCAAGGAACCAAAAATAGTAAACATACGGGCGTGTGCTGGCGCACGAGTGTACTGGTCTTTTTCTTTGTGTATAAAGAAGGATATGAGAGTATACCGCCTTCATTTCAATGTTGAATGTCATTTCTTAGAGTGGAGGTCCGTTTTGACCCTATGTACTTAAGTTATTTCGACAAGTCTACCCAGCCGTGAAACTCTTAAAGGAATTGTCTGGTGAAAGATTTTGATACATTGGCCTTGTAGTTATTATTTTTCTCTTTCTAACCATGTAAAAATTGTCCCCAATTCGACGTTTTTTCTTGTAGAAATCTGGTTTTCAAATTCACCACTTTCTCACCAAAAGTACCGTTTGTTCGAACGCATCAATATGGTGATTGACGTAGTGCTGGCAAATAGGCAAAACAGGCGACTTGAAGTTAGCACTCCCATTTCCGCAGCCAATACACTCTCACGTGTACACGCACATGTGTTTGCCTATATATGGTACATAATGCGAACGTATATAGCCTACTGTACCATGCCCAGTTGGTATACGTATAGCGTTGCACATAATATACTCTCATACTCAAACCACAGTTCATAAACTGTTCTTCGAAATCGCTGAAATAAAATTCACGGATCAAACTTACAGTAAAAGGAAACTTGAAAAGTATTCGGAACACCGAAAGATGAAACTTGGAGGAATCGATGTCAGAGCAGAATGTAGTACCGAGAAGCTTAGGCTTCGCAGAACTGTCCGATTGTAAACGTTAGAGTAGCCTACATGCGAACATTCCTCGCGTTGGAGCTGGATAGCGCGATGTATAAACAACGAAGAGTTAAAACTTATCTTGTGTTACAAAAAGACCACGAAACCACCGATCTACTACATATATACGCTTTCATATGGAACTGTGGCAAAAAGTCCATGTTTCTTTAATTTCACATTCATTGTTGACCTTTAATTGATCTTTCAACTCGGTTTACATGGTCACGACATATCTGATAGTACATGGCATACCCACCACATATGTGAGTTTCAATTAAATTCAACGTTTTCCAATGGAGGTCTTGCAGAGAAAGTCCCTGTTTGCTTAATTCTACCTATACCATAGGTTACACCTAATTCTTCCATTTGAAACATTTTAACCAATGCCCATAGTAACCACATAGTTTGATATGTATTTACTGTTAAAAATGTAAGGATACCTGTCTATTCAGTATTACACCTTGGCGTGACAGCAAAATGACCTTATCGTTTCGCTGTGAGAGTCCCCATCGTGAGAAACATTCTTATAAACTTTGAGTAGTTTGAAAGGAGCACTTTTGACATAGAATTACTCAGAAAATATTGATTTGTCCTTTGAACCCTTTAACTTTTACCTTGATTACTATGGTAACCACATATTTTGTTGTAACTTGAGGTTCACATATTAATATTGCATATCAATTCAATATACTTGCTTTATTTTATATCTTTCGTTTTTGGTCTGCAGACACGGGCTCTCATCATTGTGTACCTTCCTATCAATTTCCGATTTGAAGGAGTTTTTGATAAAAACAAAATGCAAATGTAAACCACATAAACATTCACACATATATACATGTGGAGTTTTACCCCTTCAAAAGTATTAGAGTTCTGGTCAAACTCGGTCACCCCACCACGTGTGACCCCCGAGAATCGCTACTGAAATATGTGAACTGAAACCACGGTATGAGTTGCTATGGCAACTGAGACCAACGAACTAAAGTATCATATTCTCCTTATAGGCAGCGATGAAACAGAAAATGATGAAAATATGTCGCTCCCCACGGATTCGTGGATCAAGCTAATCTATAGACAATGTAATCATCAGGAAGCAGAAAGAACTTACTCAGTTTGGTGTTATCCGATAAAGTTTCGGTAGCGGGAGATGCATTAGCCATTTTTTTTGTCTTCTTATTTTGTCTGAAAAAAGAAAAGGCAATTAGCTATCAAACAATCAATATTTGACACATTATCATACTAATGAATAAATAGTGCTGGTGTTAATGGTGGTGACGGTAACGGTGATAGCGGTGGCTATGAAGATTTAAAGATGATAATCATTCCATAATGATGACAACCACGATTGCGATAACAATTATGATATTTTTGTGTGAGCCAGAGTCACTATGAAAATGTAAAACAGGGCCGGACAAAATATATTTCCCTCAAATTAGGTCAATAGTTATGATCGTTTCTCGGGTTCTGTGGACATGCAACATGGTTCAAAGCACAGTGTCTACACGAACAATAACATCATACATTTCACGATATAATATATAAGTTTATTGCAATATGAAAGGTCTATACTAGAGGATTGATCGGGATTATCTTTTACCAATTACCAGTTAAATGAAATATTGTAATATGGGTCATTCCATATCAAATCACCAAATCTTGGAGTATGTTGTAGTTCGACATCTTTTAAAAATTCATCAAAATGTTGGTGTGTTTAGTGAGTCCGTAAAACCAGTCATCACTGCCAACAAAACGATGATTATTAAGTTCATTGAAAATCACGTTATTATCGCAAAATAATATTAAGCAAGCTTCGAAAGAAAAACCCAGCCTTAAATTGTCTCTCCCTTACTATTGCATGTGTCACGAATGGGTGAAATTAGTGTGAGGATGTAGCAGACAGAATAAACAACATAACATAGATTTTCTGTTTCACCACTGGTATGGTGGCACCCTGTATTTAAGCATGAAATTAAACTAATTATTGGTCAAAATCAAGAGGGAAGTGGGTAAGAATTAAATGAACCCCCTGACACACTGCAAAGATAAGAAACAAGTAAAAGTGAAAAATATGAGAAATGACTTTACAGTATACAGTTGTGTGGCTATCCCCTTGCAGATTATAAAAGTCAATATTACAGCAACCTTCCCGCGCTGGGCCGTGGCTGTCCGTGTGACACGTATACCCTGAAGTGTGCTTAAATAACCATTGACATTGCCCTGTGTGAGTAGGTTGGGGGCACATCATTACTCGTTGGTATAGTGACTAAAATTGAGAGCACGCTCACTGGTTACTTTCCTTTGTTTCTGAAGCTTTTCTTGTGAAACGTTTTTGTTTTTAACAGATGTACTCTTTTAGTACTTCGTGTTTCTTTTCTTTGATTTTACGTCCCTTATTTCTTTTCTTTTTTGGATTTTTTTTTCTCTTCAGCATGACCGATGGAACCTGTAAACTGATAACAATACAGAAACCCTTTAAATAATTCAATAAAGAAAATAGCGTCAAACAACGTTGATTACAACCAAACATAGTTCTTATGGTATTTAACAATATTGAATTCGTAAATAGTATAAAGAGTTTCTTTTGAGTTGAGATCGTGTTCGTGATCGTGTTCGTTTAGCCGTTGAAAGTTTGTCACCCTGGCCTTTGTATGTACGCAACCAACATAAAAGGCATTGATCTAGTTCTAGTAATTTATGCATTCCATACAATACCTTGCAGTAGAAAAGCTGTTACTTCTCAGTAAAACACACCCAAGTACACGTTAAGCTATGTTACCACGACTTCCACGGATATAGTCAGGTAAAATCGAGTCGATCAGAAAATATAGTGACAGATATGTAAGGAATTTATAAAGTTTGAATGTGCTGAGAATTTGATTAAAAGATTCATGTTTTCCTTTACCATTAACAATAACGATCAAAGGATAGCGAAGTGATTTTATTTTGTATTTTGCTGTAAACATGTATAATGAGGATTACCGGGAGAACAGAGAGGGGTGGGTGGGGGTGTTAAACAACGAAAAATATGTCAGATGAGGTTCCATCAATTGAAGTACAATCAATTTGTTTTAATTTTTTGCAGGAGAGACTCATGGAAAAGGTGAGAGTTAAATCTAAAGGTAGAATGGGCTTGAGATTGGGATGCAGGTGGTTAAAGTTTAAAGAAAGTTTAACAATCTTGGTGTTATAGCAAACGCGTCATTTCATTTTGTGCTTAAAAATGACAGTTACTGTAGGTAAGATATCGCATTAGCAGGACGCTTTGCAAAGGTTGTTTATTATGCAGATCAGGGATGTCTAATGGAAGGCAAGGAACAGGAGAGTTGTGAAAGAGGATAAATAGACACAATGGGAGTAAGTCAGAGAGCTTTGGTATTTACTTACCTTAGGAAGAGAATATTTTGCTATTTCTGATTGTGTATTAGACTTCTATTTATTCTACGAGAAAAATGAGGTTTGTGATTCGATTGTGTCTAGCATAACACTTCATATGCCTATGCAGATTAGTGAAAGTAGGAAATTACACGCCACTGCAAAGAATAATGAACCAGACATTGGTTGTACGCATGATTACACACAGATGTTTGTAGGATTGTGTACGTATTGCTGTAGGCTATCGTTAAAACAAGTGCAGCAAACAACTGCAGAAGCTCATGTAATCTTCTATTTGGGAAATCTGGTTTTAATTGTGCATAAGACATACGTGAGATAACGGAGTTATTTCTTTTCCTCTCATCTCCTTTCCCCCTTACCTGATGCTCCTTCATAGCAGCCATAATTTATTAAAATGAGAGACGGTTGTAAACATTTGTATTTTTTTAAATAAAGTAAAAAATTCAAATTTTTGTTCTCTCAATTAGTAACTTACATAAGTATGTAAGTTATAAGTCTAACAGACCGCTGGAATCTTCCGTTAAACTACTTTTGATTCTTGAATACAATATATTCGTGGCCTGAACCACATTTAAACTGTCACCTAATTTCTGTCCCGTTTGGCGTTCCATACAATCGGTGATATGATCTCCTTGGAACTGTTTTGAAAATGTTTTCGTATTTTATGTGTATCGACACACGAATTGTATTGCCTTCAATCCGAAAAAAAACTCGTGTTGTCTTCGCTTTTCTATACAAATACCGTGGGCAGACATTAGGAGCGCCTGTCTTCAAAGCAACTAAGTTCACAAATCGTATCGAAATATAAAGTTTGTCAGTTTGATGAATTTGATTACACCATTTGCTTAATAATACCACTTTACAAAACTGGCGTACCAACAGGAACACTAAAGGTTTAAGTGAAAGTAATCCATAGTTGATAATTATGTTTACTGCTGATATTACTCCAAGTACAAATGTTCACAACATCTTAGTTTAGACCTAACTTGCCCACAAATCATATAGTGATATTGAACTAGGCTAGGCCTATACCTGTACCGCGATATAGTTAGATAAAATTAGACACCATTTAGCGAATTATTGCATTATCTGAGGTTAATTACATTAATTAGAGAAATTATACACTGATATGATACCAAGGTAAAGTTGCAAGATAGTCTTGCTAAGTACTGCTAAAACTAGAACCCAAATTACCCGGAATTCCCCTTATTTGTGTAGGTAGAGCTAACGTTATGCTTAGGGCCTAATAATGATGTAGTAGTTGCTACTGCATGGCATTGTAAGTTTGAAGATGTTACTTTCAAGTTCGTCTTAGCCTAATGTGTGTACCCTTACATATAGCATTTGAACCACTATTCCACTGGTACCGATAAAATATTACACCAATATGCACATTTGAACTTGATTCAGCTAGCCATGGCTGTTACAGAGTGTTGGATTAAGAAGAAGGTTTACTTTGCTTTATATCTGATCGGATGGGTACACTTATTGGGTAGGAGTGCAGAGGCCGACAATAGAAGAGGGTCCTGGAGTGAATCCCTGGAGTATGTAACACTTTCAGAAACTATTTGTTTTCTCATAGAGATTTTAAAAGACATAAATAATTGTCGGTAATCCATTTATGTATTCAACTATTTTTTTCTGGGGGGGGGGGGGTGGTAGGAATATATGAAATCACGTCTACCACATAGCTCCTGCCTTTGGTGCTAGTAGGGGCATACCTAAAAAGGGCAATTTTTCTTTGATATAGCTAGACTTATTCCGGTTGCAATGATTACATGCGATATTAACATGGAAAAGCAACATATTTTACACTCTTAGTTGAAAATGCCATCTCAATAACATTCCTAACTCTAGAAATGGTTCTTTGAATGTAAAGTATTTTGGGCAGGAAATAAGTATCTTACTACACAAATTGGAGAATCACGTGTAGAGGGTGTTATGTGTTATAATGTCAGCATATTATCTACAAAAGTTTGTTGATTTACACTTAAGATGTAACGATGTGTGATACATTTTTAATGTTTTCATATGTCTTTTAAATTTAGCATTTCATCACTATTGAACAGTTTTGTAAAAACATTATTGGGGACAAATGATATGTACAGTTTATAGGGGAAAATGACATTTCTACTGCCACAATGATCTTACTAATTTTGCTGTTGACACATGTCAGCATAAAACATCAACAAATATTGAGAATGTGTATCTCCACATCTCCAAGTACTATGAGGATGTGGTTTTTTAACCTTAAGATGCAAACAATTTACAGCAATTGTGTTTGACGAAAAAACTTTAGCCTCCGCAATACAGGAATAGTAATACGTAATGGTGCAGATCTCTCCTAAGGGAACACAATGCCAAGCCTTTGTTGCAAAAGCAATAGTCTTTCATGTTTTGTATTTGATATGAGTATGTTATTCGAGCACAAATGGCTGCCATTAACTTTAAGCTCAGGAAAGCAGTGGTTGCATCTCCATTAGTCATACAACCGTTTAATATAGTTCTATACGAAAGATGAAACTTCTCAAGTTGGTGTGCATATTTACAAGTGACATCTGAAATTTTCAGCAGAACCAGTTTACGTTCGTCTCTAATTTCAAATTTCTGTTCAAGTTTGTATGGTTGTAAAACAGACTAAGTAAAACAACATTTTATTTGCCACTATTTTCTCTTTTGTATTCGTAAATAACCGTTACGTCACATTGTATGCATACAGCCGTAGTCTATAGGCTACAATGGTACTTTCGAGATGCACTTCCTTATTCCACAGCGGTTTCTTTAGTGCGCAGTCACGGAACTCGAGTGAAACGGACCACACCCTAAAACAGACGTTTAAGTGCGGGTATGAAAATACAGTGTTAGATCACGTACATATCCCATATACATACGCTATATGCTTCACGATATTGCACAAAGCTTATGTGCTAAGCGATTATGGCAAACACATGCATAATGATTTTGAAAAGAACCAGTACTAAGGAGACTTCAAATGCATTCTACCTTATTTTTGTAATGGGCTTTACTTCCTCAGATTATGTTCTATTTAAGAATATATATAATTTATTTATTTTCAAGGCATAATTGAAGTGTCCATAACCACTATAAATACGACGTCGTATCTTCATTATTTGCTCCCTTTGACCAGTAAAATTACAAGATAGTCCCCTCTCTGCCGCTCTCCTTGAAAGAGGTCAAACTTAAGAGTGGCAAAAGGGAACCTACTTGATACACAGTTTTTAACACCACCATAAGGTAACGATAAATAAATATTCTTAAACAAAATAACACCCATTCAAAATTGAGATCGCAAGTAGCTACTTTTTTTCCCCCAAACAATCCTAACAATTGACATAGGCCAACTTATGCAAGTGACGAAGTGTGAACAATTGTATGTGCCTGAGTTAATGGACAAGTCGTAATGTTAACAACTTTATCGCAATGTTATTACTGTAAAATAAAACCAAATGAGTTGTAGCCCATAGACTGGTCTGTAACAATAGAGATATATATAAAATACTACTATAACGAGCTTAATTCTATGACCTCCATGTAGGCAAACATATAGTATGCACAACGTTGCGCTCATCGGATTGAGCTGATATTTAATTATGACTGGGCCTATACATGAAGTCATAATTACCTTAGTTTGTACGTACACTTCAATTCTCCTGATCCAATCTTCTTATAAAACAAAGTAAAAGACGGCTCCGTGGTGTATAATAATCACTATGGCATTCTGCCGGCAGCTTTAACGTTAGAGTAGTTCTCGAGAGTGTATGTCATCATATAGTTTAGTGAAGAGCGCAAACCCCGAAGAGACATTGCCCTTAAACAGTTAAAGAATGCTCACGCGATATACATATAACATACACAATATAAACACAATGTAAGGTCAATAGCACGGTTTTCCTTTGTTGGAAAAATCCAAACAATTTATAAAGTGATTAAATTCGGTTTCATTTTCTATTTTACACGCTGTAAGTTAAACAATGTGTTCGCAAAGTGTTAAATGAATCACCTCAATTGAAGTTTCCATTAGAGTACTCTGTATGGAATCATAGCCATCCATCTTAAACATGAAATAATAAATGTCTTTAGTGAAACCCTCGAGTCTGTAACACTTTCAGATACTATTTGTTTTCTCATAGAGATTTTAAAGTCAAAATTAAATAAAACTGTTAGCAAACTGCTTATCCACTAGAGAGCCTGTGTAATAGAATGGCCAACTTACTTTTACACAGAGATTTTAAAGGATAGAAATACTTGTCAGTAATCCATTTTTGTATTCAGCTATTGGGGGGGTTTGGGGGGGGGGGTTGGGGTTGGTAGGAGTATTTGAAATTACGTCTACCTCATAACAGGGCATACATAGGGCATACCTTAAAAGTGCAATTTTTCTTTGATATAGCTAGACTTATTCCGGTTGCAATGATAGCATGCGATATTAACATGGAAAAGTAGAATATTTTACACTCTTAGTTGAAAATGCCATCGCAATAGCATTCCTAACTCTAGATATGGTTCTTCGAATGTAAAGTATTATGAGCAAGAAACCAGTACACAAATTGGTGAATCACGTTTAGAGGGTGTTATGTGTTATCATGTCCGCATAGTATCTTCAAAAGTTTGTTTATTTACACTTCAGATGTCACGATGTGTGATACATTTGTAATGTTCTCATAAAACAAAGTAAAAAACGGTTCCGTGGTATATAAAAATCACTATGGCTTTCAGCACACAGCTTTATAGATGAAGTCATGCTACATTGTCTATGTCATAATGCAGCATATGGTTTAGTGAAGAGCGCAAACCCGGAAACATTTTTGTCCTTAAACAGTTATAGAATACTCACGCGATATATCTCTAACGTACACAATATCATCATAATGTGATTTCAATACTATCAAACAAACACTGCCTGTTGAACTGGCGGAAGGATGCAATAAAGGTTAATCCAAACATCTTTTAATATATTTATTAGATATACTCCTCGCACGGTTATATCCTTTGCCAGTCAATCCAAACAATTTATAAACAGATTGAATTCGGTTTCATTTTTCTATTTCACACGCTGTAAGTTGAACAATGTGTTTGTAAAATGTTGAATGAATCACCTCAATTGAATTTACTATTAGAGTACTATATATGGAATTACAGCCATCCATCTTAAATATTAAATATTAAATGTCTTTAGCTGTTGAACTGACACTAAGAAACCCTTCTATATTCGTATGAAATACCAATGCGAAAACATTCACATTAAAATACTCCATAGATGTGTGTCTAATTGTGAGTTTTGCGAATGATATACTAAACCCCTTCACTTCTTTCCATTCCCGCATTCCTTTATCGTTGATCCCTACATAGGTATGTATGCTCTAAGAAGATCATTAAAGGCCTATCTGTGATAAAGATGAGACCCTGTTCCCTATGTGGTCTCTGGCTGGCTCATTATTTGCCCTGTTTGATCTAGGGCAACTTGTGTGAGACAGGTCTTAGTTGTCAACTGCCCCTGACACCCTCACCCCCTTGGGGTTCCTTTACAAGGAATCCAGTATTTCATTTACCAGTCTGTGTATTATTATCCCTTACAGTAACGTACGTTATTGCTTGTCTGTGTAATATATGGTGTAAGAAGTGAAAGGTTTGAGAAGATATTGGGTCTGATACTTGGAGAAAAATTAGCAAGAGTTTCCCTTAGTTTGAAAATTATTTACAACATCTAAGTTGAAAGCATTTCTATCATTCATCAAGACACTCTCAGCTGTCAAACATCTATAGTAGAAAGCCAAAAGGAAAAGAAATTGAATTGAATTGATTAATTTCTAAACAGGTAAGAGTTCATCATTTAACTTTGCACTAGACTCATCAAGAACCTATTGCTGTATTGTTTTGCATACCTTGTATATATATATAAGTTGTGAATGTATACATATTAGTCCCCTGTTTAGTGTAATTTTATATTTATCATTCAGATCTTCTGTGATGGCAGAATGCATCTAGAATGTAGAAATGATTAAGTCGTTACTTATTTGTAAGGACTGTAGTGCACCTACATCTCAGTGTGCAAATCCTACGTCATTTTAACTGTTGAATAATAACGTGTGTATAAAGTTGATTATGGCATTTATAATGTCTTTAACCAAAAGAAACTGATGTGTTTATCGTTATGATGCGACTTACATTGATTTTAATGTAAGAGTATGGAAAGTACTTTAGGTATTTGGTGGTCTAACATGCATTCACAAATGGATACATACCCCAGTGTTGCTATGCGTTATGATGCTGTCGAGCACTACTCCCTGTTTACTGTCTTTCACCCATATGTGTTAATTTGATGATACTAAGTGTTACCTATTTCAGATAACTTAAATCCTATGATGCAATGTTACACGTTTACTACTGATCATGGTGACAGGAACAACGAAACTTTGTATGAATTTATATAGGTTTCTAGAGCTGTAGCCATAGGAAAATATATATCGACATATGCGTAGGAACTGTGGCGGTGCTGCAGCTCGCCCCCACCCCCCCCCCTCCATAACCCTTTCCCAACAAGAACATATTTCAGTGGAAATTCGGGCAATATGCAGATATTGTTTCGGGCACTACCAAAAAAATTGGCAATGATCTTGTTTGATGAGAGACATTCCTAAAATGCCTGTAGTGCTGACATGCCGACTAGGTATGGACAGTCCACTTATTATTTACGTAGGTGATAACATTAGTCATTGAGCACTATGCTATTGATATGTGTCAAAATAGTCAAGTTAGTTGCCTGTCGTTATTGATGTGTGACGTGTTTAATGATCAGTTGCATATTATTAAACATGTTTCCAAAAACTAACACTGTTATTATGTTTGATAGCTTTTATATTGCCGATAGAGGAGATGAAAAGGAATTATGATTGGAAGCACTAAGATAGGATTAAAGAGGGATATCACAAAATGAAATCTTAGAAAATAGCAAAGACATGTATGGTTACAACGGTTTTCGAAACGTGACGGAACGATTGTTCGTGTTTATTCCTGTTACGACGTGATACAATGTAATCCACGTACACACAGTATGGAATGAAAGAACGTCTTCATTACTTCCTGTAGAATCGAAGTATTATAATATCACTGAGTTGTATACAACCCCTGAACAGATAGTTTCCTGTTTTGAGAAGTTTCGTATACATAGTTATATATATACAGCATGTAAAGTATGTACAGTCCTATATTTAAAACATTGGCAAATGAATCAATACCTAGACTAATCCTCTTGATTTGATTCGCTCAAGAACAAGTTATATCGGACGATCATGATGTCAGAGAGTGTTCCATGATATTATTGATGTAGTTGTGTGTGTCGTTATCGAACCCCATCCTCCTCTTTCTTTGAAGTGATAGAGGTATAGCAGTTTCTATAATGAGTGATGGTATATATCGTTTAATTCAGTTGTATTTATCTACAAGTGATAAGTACCGATATTTCCACCTTCCACCTTCCCCACGGTTGTTACTCTCGGTAACCACGCGATACTCCAACCGAGAAATGGTAATATGCTATTACCCACACGGCGTATTACGTACGCAGAAAATAACGTAATATTTAGTCGATGCAAATTAAAAGTGAATTGGTTGGATTCAAGCGCACAATCTGTAAACGGCAACGAATGTACCTATATATCGGCTGACCTTTAATTTCCGTCTGTTGTTTTAAATCGTGCTCAGACAGCACTTACAGCTAAATTACTTCCTTTTCTAAGAACCACAACACTGTGATACGGCAAAAAGGAAAGCTTACAGGTTGACCTCATAATGAAAGTACCTATTAAATATAGTTCCATTACGTTTTCAAATAATATCACGGGTTACACAAACAAATGCTCACCGGCATTCATAGCGAAAAGATGTTACTTTCAGATTTTGCATTTGGAAAATTTACCTGAAGATCATTTAATCTGTTGAATTGTTGATTGTTTAACGAATATTTTTTTATTATTATTTGATATCAAGAAAGCTAGATATTTTTGTTATAGAAAATGATCGTCTGCGTTAAAATATAAACCCAGCTACGTCCTAAGTTCTAGGTAAAAATCAATCGTGAACTGTTAAAAATTGTTTATCACACTGCGAATATTAGTCGTAAAGGCAAAACAAATTTTCAGTATGTTTAGAAACTTCGTCAGAACATCATTGCAAGACTGGGTTATAGCGACCACCTTTAAATGATACTTATCCCTTCAAATATTTGCACAAATCGGCAATCGTACCACAATCTGAAATAGTTGAAAGCTTTAATGGACACACATGCAAACAGAGGCACTACAGTGGCACCTCTAGGCATTACTCATAACTGTCAGCTATAATGGAAACACATGCAAACAGAGGCACTACATGGGCACATTTAGGCGTTACTCACACCTGTCAGCTCTAATAGACACACATGCAAATAGAGGCACTACATGGGCACTTCTAGGCATTACTCACACCTATCAGCTCTAATAGACACACATGCAAATAGAGGCACTACATGGGCACCTCTAGGCATTACTCATACCTGTCAGCTCTAATGGACACACTTGCAAACGGAGGCACTAAAGAGGCACCTCTAGGCATTACTCATACATGTCAGCTCTAATGGACACACATACAAACAGAGGCACTACATGGGCACCTCTAGGCATTACTCATACCTGTCAGCTCTAATGGACACACATGCAAACAGATGCACTACAGGGGCACCTCTAGGCATTACTCATACCTGCCAGCTCTAATGGACACACATGTGAAAATCTTAAACTGGTTAAAGTCATATTGTGTACAGTACAAGGCTTGAAGAAGTCAAAGACCAGTGCCAAGGAATACAATTATGCTGAACACAAATAATTCGTTAGAATGTTAAAACAAAAAAGAGAGTTTTTACTTAAATTTGGAAGGTTTGTGTTCATTAATGCTCTAGTTTATCGACAGCATTCTGCAGGTATTGTTTCTAAATCTCCAGGCAACGTAGGTGTGTTGGAGATGGGAGGGGCGCTGTTGGTATGAAAATCTTTATCCGACTGAGTCACTTATGAATTGTGTGCAGTAATTACTTACCGTTAGTGAGTTGTTACGTTGAAGAAAAGAACCTGTTCCTTCCACATAGTGTCCATACCTACAGAGGAGAAAAAACATATCAAATCAATATGGCAAAATAACAACGTGTGCAATGTGATGAAAGTATTCAATGTTGATATTGAATAAATACTGAAATAATAAGAAACCTTGGTGCATCTTCCTTTTTCCGGTAATTGTAACATTTTGTGTTTAACTTTTGTTTTGTTGCACCCAGTAGAGAATGTTGCTATATCCTCTACCCTCCTACCCTTCTCCATTCCATTCTTCCTCCTTTTCAGTGCAAGTTTTTGCAGGTTTGTCATCCCGCCATTACGTTGAAAAAAGTAATTTGCAGCATCTTAAACTATTTTGAGAATTAGAAACAACATTTCAGCTTTAAATTTCATTATATTTCAAAATTTCATATTTTAACATTTGAACTCTTTCAATATCAGACATTTTAGTTCTCATTGAAAGTGAGAAGGATTCACGAAGACAAACTATAAAATCAATACATTTGCCGAAAATAATATACGATGTAAATCACGTGATCCGAGCATGTGGTTGTTACAAGAAACCTGTTGTACTACATCTATAGGGCTTGTTGCCATACCATAGATAATCTGATTCATTTGCCCATACTGTACTTAGCGTTAAAAGCTGGGATTAAACTTGCAAAGAAACTTGTCTTTTGCTTTTTGCAACTTATATTCATCCGCAGTTTAGTTTACAGTGTATTATTCATATGAGAACTTACATCCATCTGCATTGCGATGAAGTGTATGTTGAATTTGAAATGAAATGATGGATTTAGTACGCAGTTGAGGGTTCGGGACTGTACTGTACGCATTGCAAGTTTGAATAGGTACTATCGATATCGGCCTTAAACCCTGAAGAATGCAGCTAGCTAGCTATATTATACAGTACAGCCAGCAGTACGTGTGTGTACAGTGTCGTGTGGCAAATCAATATGCGTTGTCATTGATCGTGCTCTCCGGATCTGCAGGAAGTAACGATATATCTCGGGTCGCACAACAACTTTAAGTGAATATTGTTATGGTGTCATAACTATGCTGTAAGTTCAAAAGTGGTGGCGGGCTTTACCCAAGTTGTTCACTATTTTTGAATTTAACATCTTATGTAATCAATCAATATATTGATTACATTGCCAACTTCTATTTTTGTTTCGTTCTCATTTATATCTTCTAATTAAAAGCATTACTGACAGCGTAAATCATAAATGGTACCACAATCTGCAAATGTTGAAAGCAACAAACCCACAAAGTCAACACATCTGATACAGTTATTGTTAGATCCGGGGATTCTACGACTGTACCAATGAGCTGACTCATTAGTAGATGTATGTTTACTGAGTTTTCTTGGTTGCTATATTACTTTTATTGTGTTAAAAGTCGATTTGTAAGTTGCTACCACAGCTATTCCTATCACGTGAATGTTACTAAGACGATAAGTCAGTTTTGACTGCAGACTCCTGGCTACATATTTGTAAATCTCTTTGGTCGCTTTACTGCTGTACATCATTATAATGAGGGACCTAACACAACATGTTACGAATTCAGTACGCAGATAGGCATTATATCGGTTATTCAGCCTTGTATATTGTAACCACGTATACAGAGTTTGGAAGTGAATCATCTTAACATATACAATACTGGTCGACTTGGAATCCTCCACAAAGAAAATATTCAGATTAAGACGCTGGCAGTGTATAACTTTACAGTCCTTACCAAGGGCTGCAATTATTGCTAATGTTATTCTCGTTAAATAAAGCCTTCGATAGCATACCATACATAGGTATGTCATACTGCATACACAACTTTCTAAATTCTAATCACCACTGGTTGTTTAATTCCACCTCCATGATTGTCTATTTTACAGGTTATCAAATTCGGTATACAGACTGTTAGCTACTCGTATGCTTTTCAGAGCTGATCTCAAGATGTTGGAGATTGTCCGGTTTCTATTTTCGAAACTAAAAGTGATAATATTGGGATACCGGATGGATAAAGGTAATTAAATATACTCAGGAAACGATGTGAACTTCCCATGTTGTTTT
>KN882212.1:340590-352895 GCA_000934455.1 Apostichopus parvimensis
TTGTTTGATTTGTAGTAAACTGTTGCAACGTCAAATATTGTTTATTTAATTAAAGGGATATTCAAGGCATAATGTAACACTTATTAAAATGAAATAATATTCCACACCGTCAGTTAAAAAACACCATCATTACATCTTGTTCATTACTCGAGATATGAATGATTGGAAGTTTACTATTTCGACTGACTAATCGTTCCATACTCACTCAAAAGAATCATAGAGTGTGCTCCGTGATGTCATCATTTACAAATGTTTTTCAAAGGCTTGACTTTCCTATTTCAATTCTCATCTTGATTTGTCCTTTATTATTTGATAATTAATCTAAATTCATCATTTAAAAAAAAAATCATTATGTTTAATATTACTCGCCTCTGTTGATATATGATTTGAATATGATGAAGCGAGACAAACCAATGTTTGATCAATTCCAGATCAATACCAGATGCATTCATACAAATTTACATATATTATCAAGTCTGCATATAACAAGCCATGTTAGAATTATTTATAAATCGTTTGGTTAACATGCGGGTCACTCATATTGAATACAGAATATCATGTCATGTAAGGAAGCAATATAGAACGATATCGAAACGTCCTAAGGTTTTGTACCAGATTAAAGCAATTCAACGGAAGGACAAACAAGTACAAAGAGCACATATTGAGTCACGCACGTATGTCAGAAGGTCACCCAGCACTCACTCTTCTATATGAAACAAACATAATATGTGACCAATATACAACCGAGCAATGTCAACAGGTAATAAAAGTTCCTTTTGTTGGATTTGAATCTCGTGGTGTTTGTCAAGGATACAAGCTAATTCAAACAAACCTGTCTGTATGGGAATGCTTAAAAAAGAAATATCACGTAAGCAACGAGATTTCTGCGTTCGCCCTAGCTGTAGTGTTAGTAGTCATTTAAAGACAGATCAGTGCCTGTTTCCTTATGGGAAACACTCCAACTCACCATGTTAATTTTCTCCCCCATTCGCCCTAGCTGCGTGGCTTGTACTGCTGACAGCCATGCATCTAAAATGCAGATCAGTGCACCCAGCAGGTGCTATCCAAGTAATGAAGCGGCAACAGTCCCCCCCCCCCGACCTCCCACCCCTCCAAGATGTAAGTTAAAGTTGACACAGTACATGTTGCCAATATGAGTATCTATAATCTGGCTCTGTGATATGTGAATCACTGCGTAATCACTCGTGGATGGATGATAAGACGGATATAATGGATAAAACGGATGACACGGATGGCACGGATGAAACGGATGAAATGAATGAAATAAAAGAATGATGAGGATGAAGTGGACGAAGTGAACGAAGTGGACAAAGTGGACGAAGTGGACGAAGTGGGTTAATGGATGAATAGATGAATGAATGGATTAAATTGCCGAATTACAGTCTACACTTCTATCTGAAAGTGCGATTTTGATTCTTAAACATGAAAATCTTTTGATGTTTTATTTGCTGTCAATCTTGCATTATATTGAAGCAACTCCTTATTTGGAGGAGCCAACATTTATTATCAATATCAAATACGACTTAGACATTGAGAGAAAAAAAAACGTTTACGATAGATGTTTCATTGCGAAAATTCACCTTTTTTCCCCGTTAAATTTCGCAATGTTCGGCTTTACATGCGATATGACATACGACGCCAATCGTCTGTAATGAGTGTGATACGCAACACACTACTGCTGTTAAAACTAGCGCAATATAATTTTACGACGCTTCATTTAAATCGAACGCAAAATAGTTTGACCTTGAAAGGCTAACTAATTGCATTAAAAGAAACAACTTTCAAGAAAAAGTTCGATCATCATCACTTTTATTCATCAATTTCTTTACTTTGCCATCGAATATTGAAAAGGTTTTATTATTCCGTTAGCGTTCAATATAACTTATATAAAAAGACGAATTAACCTTATATATAATGAAATGACAGACAAAGTCGCATCTGTGTTCTTCTTTTTCACCTACCATGAAGGTAATAAGCATTATTTCATAGAACTTGTGATCAATTGAAGTGTTTCCCGCCTTTTTTATATCAGATTTGGAACTATCATTTCACAGATGTTTCACGTAACCTCGAAATAACAATGTTAAGTCGGACATGTGTTATCAATTATACATTATTTAGCAAGTGAATGAGTCAATACCTTTCACACATTGGAAGCAACAGTTACTTGTTCATAATGTTCATAAAGGAAAATGTTTTTGAGCAGATGATCACTGCCCGTTGACCAACTCAAGAGAAAAGGTTACAAATCAGCCAGAGATTAACCGTAATTGCTACAAAGATGGCGTCATTCCCTGTACTGGCCGTATTAGTATTCATGGTGGTTGGATATGCTCATTCTTACTGTATTGAAGGTAAAGTATCATTACAATATTATTTCTTGTTTTCGTTTCAACGTCAAGTGAACTTGCTAGTAAACCTAAAAGAAAGTAAATGAGCAAGATACTGGACAAACTAAAATATTTTCTTAGCAATTTAACCAAAAGTAGATGAGCACGCATTTAAATCAATGTAGTTTTCCATATCTCGTCGCCTAGACACCTTTTTGTTGCATAAACCAGACGTTAGAGGCACATCGTCAAAAGCCATTACTTCATTATTTGAATTTAGCCGTGGCTGGTTAATCTAATGAACTACGTTAATGGCTATGAGACATTAAGATCGACAAATCTATCAAAATCTGTTCAGTTCAAGCTGTTTTTATAAGCCGACTCTCATGTAGGTTGTGTAGCCCCCCTCCCCCCACCCTTTCCAGTACACATGAAAAGATAATGTTACAGTCACCCCATGGTGAATGATGAGACATATTTGATGATGAGTTAGGTCTATTATTGGTATAGGCTTGTTTTTGTAGACTATGTCTAGTACAAACGGTTTTCAATGTCATCATAATGTGCCCTGCTGCTTGTACGAAGTTAATGTATGAAGATATATAGCTAGGCTAGTACGAAGATATATAGCAAGGCTAGCTTAATATGTTGGTTTACCATTATAATATTAAACGGGCTTCACACTCTTGTAGGTATGTAGTCATCGTTGGTTTATTGGAAAAGTTCCACATTGTCTACTATCAGAAAATCCTGCTTAATGAGTAACATCTTGAATTTTTTGGAATATAAAATTGCAAATTGTCGACATATTTCGATGAGACTTCAAGGAAAGACCAAGGTGACACGTGTCAATAGAATTCCTTTTAATTGTTTTTAATGAGATTTGTAGACTATCCGAACATTAAGCGAGAAAAAAAAAGTAATCTGCAAAATTTGGCACTAGCATTGTTTTGAATTACATACAAAAGTTCGTAAAGGAACTTCTCAAATTAGATTATACAAGCCAGAAAATTTAAGCCATAACTTATATTACAATATTGTAGTGTAGAATTTACATAGAAATGTAAACAAATACATTGAAATTGCGTATAGTAGAATGATCTTGTTTTTTACATTTACAACCTTAAATATATTTTCAATAATTCCGATTGTTTCAGTTTACATCGATCCACCAGTTGGCCCGGAAAATGCCCGTTGCCAGCAGGAATTTTTCAGCAGTAGCCACCCATGTACAGATTGCTCTTGCAACGAAAGTGGAACAAACTACAAATGTTGTTATTAGTAAGAAAAATTTAATAAAATGTTATGCAATTCTTTCCATCGCACTTAATCTCCATTTTGATATATATATTCTTTTCGTACCAAATTATCGATCATTATAGTAAATTTAAATAACAATTTCAATCTAGTTCGGGTAGTCATAAATCCGTTCGTCACAACCTTTCCGCATATGACATTTTTCCAGGAAAAATGTTTTTTTTTGCAAATGAAGGAAGTAGTTCAAGTTCAGAACAATTAGTTTCTCTACTTAGACGAGTTCAGCTTCATTTCAAATTGTGACGAAACAAAGCCAAAATGATATCTCCGGTCAATTGATTAAGCGGTGAAAAAAAGAGGAAGAAACCTTCAGGTTATTTTCATCACAATGGGGCCGTCATGGCGCTGTCATGTATACCCCGATGTGCGTGCTGCGTTCTGTTTACGAATCACTTGGAGGCGCTGATGAGCATGCGAACACGCCGAGTGAAAGTGTTTATGCCGACGCTCCTCTCTGTGGTTAAACCGACCGGAAACGTGTTTAGGTCACGTGTTTAAAACAGCTAATTGTTTGACTTGCTTCACACGATACCCTCTTCAACAGTTAACAACTAACGTATGGTGATCGACTCACGCTACCGCTGTGTTATTGCTGTTGATTGTAATCCACGATACCAAAACCCATAGCAGCAGATTGCCAAGTTTCGTGGAACTAGATATGGGCGAAATATTAGCGCCTTCATTTGATTTTTTTTTGCGCGCGCGATTGCAGAGCCACATTGAAAGGAATCAAGGACTACTCACCATTTAATAACCATGACAGATTTAGGCTTCACTCTAATGTGTTAATATTTGTTTGGAATGATACCGTAATTCGTTGGTGTGATTGACTTGAGGAAACGTGGGCAAGCGCTTGGCAGACAACTTTAACTGCCCTTGATAATTTCTCTTTGGTAGATTTGATGATATTAATTTTATTTATTAAACATTGATACTTGTCACTGTGAATGCCTTTTTTACAACAACCAAAATTACAGAGTAATTTTAGGTCAGACGTCTTTAATATATGTATAAGATATTCGTAACTATGTTCTTTAAAGTCATATCTTCTCTATACTGATTTGCAACCTTGAGCGGAAATTGTAAAGATAGATCTAAGCAAATGCTCTCATGTATCTTCCACAACAGCTTTGGTGTACCTTTCCTCAACCCCCTCCTCCTCATGCTGACAACATGATTTTGAAATGTTACTATATATGTATTACAATGAATCTATTTGTTTTTCTTATTTCGTATCCACAGTGACACCGCCTACAAGCCTATCGTGGCAAATAATGAATACTGTGACGTCACATTCGACCAAGAGAACTGCGTCTATACCACCAATACTAAGTCAACAGAATACCCGGACGCCTGCACAGAGAAAGGAAAAATACTCTAGGTTCAAGGTCCGAAACGTTTCTTGTAGTACTCGAAATTGCTTTTACTCGGAGTAGACAGTAAAGTTTTATGTTTGCGAGGGGTTGGGTGGAGGGGGGCGGGTGGTGGCTAAAAGCAGTAGCATAAATGAAAGGATAGCCTTTTTAAACTTTCTTTGACTACCCATTGCTGATGATTTCCAATCAATATGTTAAACATAAAATTGGTATTATGTCATTGCCACGTGTAAGTAAAAGAAAACTGAGGTAAAATATCGAAATATCCGCCATCTACGACTACTAAATGTACTAGATTGTATATGATTTATGTTAACCCTTAATTTAGGTGTATTTCTTCAAAATAATAATAATAATAAAACAATTGTCCTTAATTTCCATTTGCGAAGCTAAAATTATTCTTTTCAAGTTAACGCACAGTAATTGACATTAAACCTTCTTATCATAGAAATGTGAACAACACCCCCTTCATGATTACGCAAAATAATTAATTGATGTATGAAGTTTAGTAACTTAGTTTAATTAGCAATGCATTTTTAAATCAGTTTAAATACATTCCCTACAGTAATTCAGATCTCACCACGCTTGATTTTCTCTCTTAAATTTCGTAAACAACTTTATCAAAGCATACGAAAAATGTATGGATAAATCGATGATTATATGCTGCTCCCAGCGGTACCCGTCCCGAAGGACACATGGTTTGGTCGATTCGGGCCAGTTGCCAGGCTGTGGCATGGGACGAGGGTCATGCTGTTTGCGAGACGTAGCAGTCCTAAGGGATGGACCTTTTGTTGTATGTTTGTAGCTATTATCATTACGTTTTGATGCTTTGAGTTTGAGAGGCGTAGAATAAACCAACATTTTGAGAAGCGTAGAATAAACCAGTGTTGCAGAACCCAGTTGGTCGGTAGTCATTTTAGATATTTTCGAAAGTCTTTGGTGAAAAGGGAAGATTAGGCAAAGGGAGCTGTGCATCGGTTGGGAAGTTTTAGCTAAACTTTCACCTGCACCAGGTGAAAGTGTTAAGGGTCGTATTCAATTTTCAAGTGCTGGGAGAGTCCATATATACCACCAGCTATCGTACAGTGATTACAAAACTTTTATGAAGTAGTTCATAAAACCATGACCATTGTATATGTTAGCAACTCGAAAAAGTCGCCATGCTTGATGCTTAAAGACATTGGTAGAATACCATAACAATAATAATAATAATCAGCAGTTATTTTTACGACGCTTAAGCGACCACAAATGTGGGAGACATTCAACATACCCGTCGCTTGGCTTTCAATTCAACAGTTTTATCTCAAATCTGGAATCTTTTCAATTTAGAAAGTCAGTTCATTTCATTTTTTATAAGGTCTGTAACTTATGAGAGTAAAACAAATGCTGCAAGAAAGAAACATTTTCTGACGAAAAACACGACATAGAAATTGCATACGTGAAAAATAGCAACAAACGCAAATAATTATAATACAAATATAACGTAGAATTTATTATTTAGAAGTCGAATCAAGTGTAACGTGTCCACAATGATTTGTACTATACTTCCTTCGCCATCAACTTTATTTAAAGGAAGATTCGAACACTAGAGAAGATCAAGTTTCCAATTTCTTTGATGGGAGTGGTGACTTATAACCTCAGCGTTTTATTTAGGCTGGTCGTTGGCATTCATCACTAAACGGAAAAGAATTCATAAATAGAATGGTCTCTATCTATAGTGTACAACTTTCCAAAAGTTCTGTTGATATTATCCGATGCTGAGTTTCTAAATGTCCTCTCTTATTAAGGACAGTGTTGTGGGTAATGTCAGGACCACCACCCGTGATGACAATTACCATCCAAGGTACTTGTTATATCATCGATGTACCACGTTACATTTTCTTTGAACCCCTTAACGTTAACTACAGACTCTTCGTGTTCACTAATCGTTACGTTATCAAATAGACATTTCGTTATGTCACCGATTATAAAATCAGATAAAGATTCTATATCTGGGAATTCCTTTTTCATTTCTTGTATCAGAGGTTCACATGCTTCTCTAATATCAGGGATACACTGAGCGTCTTTAGATGCAAGAATAGATGAAGTGATTGTTGTAAAGTTCTCGTAACGTTCAATAATCTGCTGACAATGATTTGATATTTTTTGAAGCTCATCCTTATGTTGCTTTGTACGAATGTCTATATCTACTGACAATTCCTTTAAATTGTCATCTAAACTTTTAAGGTTCCCATCAACTCTTTCCTCGCGTCTATCGCATTTTTCATTAAAATCTAGAGACTCTTGATCATATTTTCTTTCTGTTTCCGTTGTGATTTCTTTATATTTCTGTTTCACTTTGCGCAACTCGTTTTCCTCCCTGACACTTATTTGTAGTTTTTCATCATCCCTTCTGTTGTTATGTCCATCAAGCCATTTTCTCTTTCAGTAGTGACTTCTTTCTTATCGTCTTTGAGTTTGTACAATAGTCGTTCGTGTTGGATTTTCAAAGTTTCCTTCTTTTCCACGTTATTTTCAGATAGCTTTTTTATAAATACTTCAACCTTTCCAGGTAATTCGTATAGTCTACTTTTCAGTATGTTTATTTCAGTCAGTTTCGATTCAAGTAAAATTCTTTCATGACTTGCTAGTTCATTGACTTCATGTAGGTCATGCCCTTTGTGTTTGCTGTAGGTACACGACATACAAACCGGTACATTTCTACATGTGCTACAACACAACTGGGCTTGTTGTTTCACATGAATTTGGCACCTTGGGTCTTCCGTTAAGGCTGATAATCCTTCTAAGGTGAGGTTCATTGCTTTCGCGTTTGCTAACTGCAGTATGTGTGATTGATGATCTTTAAGCATTCTACTGTCCTTGTGAAAATTGCAACATTGCTCACATAAAAAGTCCCCACACTTAAAGCAATATGCAAACACCTTATTTCTCCTTGAACAGCTAATACATTCCTTTAAGTCTCCGTTATTGAAAGACTTTTTCAAGAATCCATTCACTCCTTCCGTGGGTACTTGGCAAAGTTGCTTACACATTGGACATTTGATTGTTCCATCATTGCTTGCTTGGATGACTGCTTTCAAACAGAGACTACAGTATCGGTGAAGACAAGGTAACATTTTTGGTTCGTTAAACTGATCCAAGCAAACAGAACACAGAAAGAAGTTCTGCTTCAATTCATTTAGAGAGATTGAGGTAGCCATGATCCTTGTTGAATATGTGTATTTGTCTGACAGATCTGTAATAGGTAACAAAAGAAAGACAAACCTAAAATGCGAGAATCAAAGATCAAATCAATCTTTTTTAATAACATTTATCCACCACGTATGATTTCTATGCTTCTACGCCTTGATGGGACATGCTGCTACTGTATGTGTGTTAATAATTCAATACAATATTCTGAAAAATATTGAAGCAGAGTTTACTGGTTTTCTGTGATGCAACCGGCCATATGTTTGACCAAATCGAGTGAACAAATATAGCCAACTGTATGAAGTTACTGTTATTTTATGACAATAGAGCCTGTATATGGGTAGAAAATATGTGGGTTATATTTCCTTGGGATCTCTTAGCAAAAGTTAAAGATTTGTGTTATTTTGAAATGTTACAATGAATTGATAGACACATAGTCCTTAACGGTAGTTCCTAAATGACTGTGAACTAGCACATCAACTTTTACTTTTGAAGTGTATTTTGTGGTTGAAAATTTACGAGAGAATAATACAAATCTGAAAATGCTGGGGCGGTCAGAGATGGCAGTCTATGAAACGCTATTAAGGGACATGGGTACAAAAACATTACATCCACAACGCCCAATCCACATCCCCCCCCCCCCACAGACACCCCAATGGATACAATATATGTACAAGAATTCCGTTAGAACGTACCACCCTACTACTACATGAATATTCAGAACAACAACTGCTCCAAATTTTTACTAATAACTAAGGGAACAAGTCCCTCTCGTACCCAACCGGCATATTCCACTTTAATGAGTGGGGTGTATTTAACCTTTGTACCGTATCGGTTGTATTGTATTTGTGTATAATCTCACACAGTTGTTGTACTGAAGCCTTGCGTCATGTACGTGGAGTAATTGCAGACTACCCAGCAACTCACATACACATAGGGCTTATTAAGAACGACAATGTTTACAATAGGGACTCTTTGTCATGCAAGAGGGTATTCTGTAATTAACCTATCATTTGATAACGATTACAATATAAGCAATTCTGATGAAGCTGTCACATCCATAACATTCACTAATTTTTCTTTGGTTTGGAAATGCAAAATGAACACAAAATCCTCTGAAAGTTGGTTTGTAATCCACACCAAAACTGGAATCTACCGGTATTATATACAATGTGTATTACCAAACTACGCACACTGTACAATAACGTTTAACAGGAAGCACACAAATTACTTCAGTGCAATATAGTATGTGGCGCTATGTACAAATTTAGTTAAGTTTGCTCACCTGTAGAAGGGAGGAAGCCATTTGAGTAGAAAAGTTGTCATCAACGAAACGCAATGCGATTATGTCCGGATTATTTTATCTGTCAATACCATTTCTTTTTGAGGAAGGGTGCGAGTGAGGAATGACGAAATGTTAATAGGAAACTATACCATTTGAAAGCTTCTAAAATTATAATGTTATTGGTACTCGTTTTTATTATTACCTATCTGAAAGTAAGTCACGAATTTAACGAATAAACTTAGATCTACAAAATTAAGAATTTTGGGTCTATTTCTTCCCCTTCCGGTGATTTTGTTTTCATGTGATATTATTGCAAGGTTGGAGAATTTGGAAATAGTATAGTCTTACCATCATGTGCACGTTTTTTTCTGAGGGGAGGGGGAGGGGGCGAAGCCTGGTGCCTCGAGACTTCCCCCTGACGTGTAACCATGATTATTAACACTATATATAGCATGATATTGGAGGGGACACACAACTTAAAAAGCGACCTTTCTTGATAACTAGAAAATAGTACAAGCTACATGAAACAGGCAACTTTAGATCAAAGTTCTATGTTGTTCATGTTGCTGGTATTTTTATGTTGTTGTTGTGTTTCAAAAATTAAATACAAGTTCAATGAGAGTATTAAAAGCATATGCAAAAATGGAGAATCGAAACAAAGTGCGGCTATCTAAAGAGGATGTTAATCCAAAATCTCATTTCGTCCTTGTTATACCTTATATCAAGACAGAAATTATTCACAAAACACTGTTGTTGTTACTAAATCGAAATACGCCACGATCATTTTAACCACCATGTCTCTTACTCGTCCTGCTTGTAAGAAGGTTGTTGCTACCACCTGGTTTATGACTTCTCTTACCACCAATCCCATCCATTAGTTGCTCTAACGCCGCCCCACTCCATCCCTGCCGACAAGTCTATGAGTTACCCACTACACCCATATTCATTAGGGTTCCACCATCTTGCCCATAATTCGAATTTTTACCTTTCCCCATGAGTTAGTTTAAGCCCATCACACTGGACCCTTCCCAATCGTACCAAAACTTCCACTCCCGCCAGCACCATCACTCTCACTGGTACCACAACCCTACCCCGCACTGCCACCCACCCCGCACTACCACCGCCCTACACGCCCACCTGCACCCACGCCCACCCGCACCCCATCCCCACCGGCACCACACCCCACCTGCACCACACTCCCACCTGCACCACACTCCCACCTGCACCACACTCCCACCTGCACCACACTCCCACCTGCACCACACTCCCACCTGCACCACAGGTTTAGATTCTGTGCGTGCGTAATGAGCAATAACAAAATTAGATATAGGAGCTAAATTAAAATATTTATTAAGATCTCATGTTTAACTGAACTCCGAGCTAAATATACCGTTTGGCCGTTTGTTTGAGTGCTTGTTAACATCCTATGGGACCCTACGGCAACATATGCTTGCACCCACCCCCTCCCCCAACGGGACGCAAATCCTTGTTAAGGTTAGTCATATATTACGATCAAAACGCGTGTAACATCTACTAGTATGAATGTCATTAAGAGACCATTCCATTTTGCTCTCAGGTTAAGAAAAATGAAACTTTCCGTCGAACCTTTAAAACAAAACAAATACGAGATGGATATTGCTTGCCAAAGGTTTTATTTTCGGATGGGGCTGGCTTTCTGGCTATATAATTCGTTGTATACTGAATGAGAATTTGATAGTATTGTGAAAGGAGTCTGGACTAAAAGTTTTGAACTTTTTGCTGGTATAGGGAGTGACACAACATGGAGGGGTGCTTGAACACAAATCCAAGCGTTAAAATGATAACGAGAGAACGACTGTAGTGTTAAACCTCGTTTCTCATACCAGCAACTGCAAAAGTATATATTCCTGCTTTTGTTGATCAGTTACAAAACAATTGGAAATAATAAGCCCTAAGCTCGATAGAGATAGGCTATCATATTTACCCATGAGACATTTCTGTTTTGAGAATTTTCATAAGAAACTGTATGCTAATCTCTGCTGTGTGTTAATGTATACTTGGACTGTCATTTGTTAAGGACTGTTTTCCGGTAGGTAATGAATGAGAAAACATTTTTAACAAATTCACTACGGCGAGAGCCATCAGTTTGCACACAAATACCGGCAAATATGGTAGACACGCTTTATCGTCAAAATCTGTCCGCATTTGAATCATTTATTACATAGCACTTTATTAATTTCAAGGGTCAGAAGATGTGAACGTGCAAAACAACATTTAGCATCGTACTCAACTTTTGCGATGTAACTAATGGCCCCTTTACGTTTAATATGTGTATACATAGCATACAAAGCCGAACTCGTCTTGAGATCCATTTCCTGGCAATAAATGTTTTTTATCAAATGAAACCGGGGCATTAAGCCTAGTTACACGGTATGTAAGCTACTGTAGCCCCCTGTGACTGGCACCTCTAGCTAAGCAGCGGCTATATATGGATCGCCACCAACTAAGGAATGGATTACCCAGTCTAGTCGGTGGATTACTAAACGAAGAAAATCTGACATCTACCAAGAATTTTTTGTTACTATTTTTCTTTCAAATATCCTAAAACCTACTATTCAAGATAATTTAAATCAATATCAAATCAACTGTAGAATCAGGATACCGTAACCTACCAAATTAACGGTCGTTTCTTAATAAATGTTATTTTAACGTGAATACACCAATGAAATATGAATGATAAAGATATATGATAATACATGTAACTTATGTTTTCGAAACTATTATTCACAAAACCTAGATGTATATCTG
>KN882213.1:0-41475 GCA_000934455.1 Apostichopus parvimensis
AACGTCGTTTGAACGGTATACCGAAGAGTCGGCCAAACGTCGGACCAACGAATATTGGACGTCTGAATCGACGTCGAATCGACGTTGCGCCACTTTGCAAACGGAAACGTGGGAGACGTCGGTCCGACCATTTCACGCGACCCAAACCCAACGTCGATCCGACGTCAAAATGTTTACTGGGTTACAAGTTAATATAACCAAAATGTTACCACTTTGACTATGTAATTCATATGGGAATACAAATATGAGCACAAAATACAATTAGACTATGAACTGTTGGAAAATCTGAGTCATTGATTACAACAGGTATGTTAATGGTGATATGCAACAGAGAAAGAAAGTTATTCCCAAAGATTGCATGAACTTGTAACCTCTCAAAGGGAATATCCTAAGAGAGTTACATACGCCTACACACAGTATATGGACAGCATATAAAAAAAGCCCAAAACTAAACACAAGATTCAACTACTTTAAGATGGGGTACCATCTGTGACGTAGGGTAACTTGTTAGAAACCAATCAGAATGATTCACTATTAGAGACAGAATCGTGAACTAAATCATTTGTTCTCTATATCTCTAAGAGCCTAACAAGATACAGTTACAATAATTAGGAAATGTATATTCAGAGTTCATAAACATACAATTGTACACTCTAAGAAAAAAGGGTTCTAGAGGGAGTTCTCGAAATAATTGCACGAACAGGGGCTCTAATCGTACTTATCACAAGTGTGCACATGATCCATGAATAAACAAGTTCGGGAACATTTATCGGGAAATGTAATGTAAGGGAATCAAATAGTGTATAGAAGTGTTTAATAATCCAATTTTCTCACTTTACCATGGAATTTGCTTTGACTTGTCAACAAAATCGTTTATTTCAATACAACGCATTGAGTGGAATTTGCGTAATAATTTCCACCACTATTCGCGGGCTCCAAAGTTCCGTCTGACCGAACGTACATGTTGCATGTAATAGTATAGTGAGTGCACCGAAGTTCGCGTGGTACATTAAACGCCGCCTTTACGTACATAATATGCACTGTGTATATTCAAGATGTCGAACATGTTAAAGTGAACGAACTTCGGTCCCCCCATGCTACCTACGTACATCTTTATATTGCGTGCAGTTCTTGCGTACCGTCGAGTTCGAGTAGGAAGAGGTAAAGCCCCGGTGCGGTGAGTTTTTCAGTTTTAATTTAGAAAAATGTAGACCGAAAATTAAATTCAACTCCAGCGCAGACCTGGTCATAAGTTATCGGGTCGACCCTTGGTGAATATAGACGTGAATACCAAACGATTCCTTCATCGATGGTAATGTCCATTGAGCAA
This sequence comes from Apostichopus parvimensis, assembly GCA_000934455.1. Taxonomy (NCBI): domain Eukaryota; kingdom Metazoa; phylum Echinodermata; class Holothuroidea; order Aspidochirotida; family Stichopodidae; genus Apostichopus; species Apostichopus parvimensis. The sequence goes on from KN882213.1 coordinate 1,331, forward strand.
ATAATATTCGGCTTAGGCTAGCCTAACGTATACTTCATTACTTGTATGGGCATAGCCTAACGTTAGGCCCATTCTATAGTCAACAAAATTCTGTAGGGCTATAGGCATAGCCTAGGCCCCTAGGCCATATTTGTATGGAGACCGGACATTTAATTGATTAATCACGATAACATTATACTAGTCTGAAAGAGCACTAGAACCTTACTGTTTCTGCCACAGCTCAACCGGTTTCAGCCACATACGATGGAGTAGGCCTAGGCTAGCCTATAGCATGGGGTGCCCGTATAGTGCGCACCTAGGCCTAGGCCCCCTAAGCTTTTTTTCAGCAAACATTTCTTCAAAATCCCTTAAAAATATTCAGATGATGTCTGTACCGAACCTTTAGCATCTGATACACAGATCCAAAATCCTGATATGAATATTTATGGTCGAAATTGTAAAATATGCAGCTATTGAACAGACAGTTCTGTCCAAGGTAACGTTTGTACATATACCTACACTACAGAATTGATACGATAATATCCTTAAAAAAAACATCAGCGTTATTAGCAGAATTTAAGGGTTAAATAACAAACTTAGCTTACACCTGATTAAGTAGATGCATTCTACTAATGTAACTTATCAGACTACCGAACGAAAGTCAAAAAAGACTAAGAATGAGACAGAACTTGGAGTAAATTGACAACAATTCCATTTAAAAATGTCTTTGAAATTAAAATTTTCAATTATCATACAAAATTAACATTTATTTGGTGAAGATGATGAAAAACCTGCCTGTTTTGCATATATTATGCTTGAAAATAAGTAGCTGATGTTGTTATTCGTTCATAGCGCTTTTAGAACACGTTGCAACGGTAATATTGGAACGTATTGTTAGGTCCGCAGTATTCGGGCACCTTGTTATATAGTCCTAGCCTAAGCCTTATTCCAGATATAGGCTAGTCAGGGCGCTTCAAACACGGGCAAAAGTCCGTTTTTAGACAACATTCCCACTTTTGTCAACTTTTAAATATCCATAAAATATGTTTTTGAGCAACCAACAGATTGAAACCATAGCATAATAAAAACAATACATTATGATGAGCTCATGAAGGATGAATGCATCACAAACACGCCGAAAATTGATGGAAAATTCAATACAAATGTTTCTGGCCACAATTCGGCAAAATCTATACCACAATGCATTGCGATCGCGTCAATATACGTCGTCCGGAATAAGGCTTATTGGTGTGACCATGTGTTGACCACCTAGGCTAACGAACAATCGAACTAAAAAATAAGGGAAGACGTAGGCCTAGGCTACTCCAAAATGGATAAAACATTCCAGGGATCACCACTGATGTGTTATTCTTCTTCTCCACTAGCAAGTTTGCTTCGTATTGGAAAAGGGTATGTGGGGAGAGCGGCGTTAGTTGGAAGTTTTTCACCAAAATCTCTATTTTTCAGAAACAACATGAATTCAGCAAACACTGCCTATCCTGTTAGGAGACCACTTGGGTGTGTCACAAATACAGTTCATAAAACCACTACTCTTGTTCATATTTCAGGAGATAATCCAGTGAGGTGTCGGTGATAGGCGTTCCAACTAACCCCACCTATGGGGTTAGTTGGAACGGGTGGTGGGTTAGTTGAAAGATGGCTTCTTGCTCAAAAGAAATAAATGAGAACTTATCACAACTATACACATTTATACCTTGGTATATGCCTATTATAATATATCAAGTGATATTAAAGCCAGACTCACTATATGGAAATAAATGAGAATATAACTTTGGTACCAAAATTCTGGAGACATTTTTCATCCCAGCCCATTTAAATTAGGCAACATTGGTGAATCAGAATATTTTAACATCTGCTAACCTTGCAGTCTAAGTTTGAAGTGTTTTTGGCATGTTTTTTGGTGAATATGACCAATTTTGTGTGCATGTTCCAACTATTCCCACCAGTAAATGTTACAACTAACCCCATGGGCTAATCGGACCTTTGTATGCTCATTGCGCAGAACAGAGGCCAGCGACATAATTTTTTCCCACCTAATTTTTAAGCTACTTAATAAAGCTGTAAATAACCCCAACCTAGTATGTTTTGGTTATTCCCTCCATGGAAATAAAACAACATTTTTAATTTCCTAAAAAAATACTCAGAGTGTCGAAAAACAAACATTCCTCCCTATTTATTCCACCAATTTATTCCACTAATTATTATTATTATTTATTATTATTGTTATTAATTATTATTATTCCACCAATTTATTCCACTAATTATTCCACGAATGTTGATCGATCAGGTCTGGTAATAGCCTGTCCATAATGAGAATTGATAACTGCACAGTATTTTATTTTGTTTCTTTGTGAGTTCTATAGGCTAATCCAGAATGAGCGAGACTATGAAGAGTTGGAGCGCAGAAGAGGTGGCTTCGTGGTTAGTTGACAATGGATTCGATGTGAATGACATAGACAACTTCGTAGGTAAATGTTTCATTTTCTTGAGTAATATACCAGCCATTCAAGTCATTACACTACTAATTTATAGTGACTCTGGGTAACAAGGGGGGTGGGGTAGTCAGGGTATAAAAAATAATTGAAGAAAAAGTTAAAAAATGGCTAGAATCTTACTTAGTGTTTGTGGCGAGTGCCATACTTGTCTAATGAAATACATTTGCCACTGGCCTCAATGACCTTGGTACTGGCCTTGATGCCCTTTTCATTGGCCCTGGTAACTGGCAGGGCTGAAGTTACGGCCCTCGTCCGACCGCCCGAGACGAGTAAAAATTGCCTCCTACAAGTCTTTTGTGTCAGTAAGCTTGTCCGACCCTGACCGTGTGATCACAGATAGACAGCAACGAAATTTGCCTTCCCTTTTTCGAAAAGTGTCTGGACTGTGGAGGATTACGAGGCAGGCATGTGTACAACGCACCCTGCTCCAATACGTACATACTGTACATCCAATTATGCAATGGTCATATTCAATTGCTCGAGTATGGGAAATGGTAGCAATTGGGATTGCAAATTCCCCCGGAAAAAGACAAAGTTTGGGTACTGAAATCAAGTTGGTGGAGTCTACCCAGTGAATATTGTTGAAATTTTCAGTGTTGTCAGTTCCTGATATGCTTCCTCAAGAAATACATGTAAGATAATATATTTGAAATGATGCCAACATGAAGACCACTGCTTAAACCTGCAATCAGCCTTTGAGATATATGAATTAAACACACATCAATGATTTCGAAAATGACTGCCCTCATTCGATACCTCATATATGAGAAGTACTTCAGTCAAAATGACATCACTCAAGTTTCTGTATTCTTCGAGAAAACTGGTAATCAATCGTCCAATTCCCTAAATTGTCTCAGACCGAGAAAGATGTATATGTTTTACCATAGTTCGGCCTAATTCTCTTGTTTCAACGGATTTCTTTCCCTTTCAAGGATAGTTCGTGTGTCAGTCATTACAGCAGATTACCATGGGTATCTTCATAATTGGAAAGAAAGACGTGAAATAAAGGCTGATTATAGGTTTAATTATACTTAGGCTATAGTGGATCACATTTCATTTACCTATATCAGGTCAATGGAGCGGTTCGCAATCATGGAATGGTCCTCTACGTTTGAACTTACATGACGGTATATAAACAAACACCCGCTCTTATAGCATGCTCTCCAACCAGTGCCGTGGGCAAGTTTATTCACGTAAAATTTTGTCACTAAGATATGAACTCCGTAGCATTTGATATAGTATTAAAATTACGCTTCTTTAGAAGTATTTCAAAGGCGTTTAAGCGTACATTTGCCACCTATATCACCAGTGCGTTATTATGAGCTCAGAACTAGCTTAGCCGCGAGTTCTATCTATTTTTTCGCTAGCCAATTTTATACCACTCACGCGCGTGCCACTATAGGCCGAGCTATACCGTGCATGGTATCAGTTTAGCGAATCTTAGTCATAGCAGTTAGTATATGCGTACTTCATATACTAATATTATAGTAGGTTAATTATATAGGCGTATTTGCCGTAGCGTCGCCATTTCACTAGGCGCGTGGCAACGAAATAGTTAAAGGTCCGTAATTGATTAAATTGTTTAATTATTGATAGGTGTGCCCGTAATTCTTTCTGCCTTCGGCTGCGGTCGTATTTTCTGGCGGAAGTACTTACCGCTTTATCTGAGATCGCAGTCGTCGTGCAGATCACGTGCACACCGCCACATAATACTTAATTAGCTAAGCTTTGGCGCGTAAGCACGCTGCCTGACAGTGCAATCAGGTTAGTTTTTATACAGGGCAAATAATTGTCCTATGTACTTAGAGTACTCGAATAATTAATTAGGGACCAGTGAGTCACGGAACGACAGGAGGAAGGAAGAAGTTGGAATTTTAGGAAGTAAGTACACTTTTACAGTTTACCCCTACAAATTCCTATAAGGCTACCATACCCTGCAATTCCCATGCCGTTGTTTTACAAATACACAGGTCGGTGATGGGGTGGCCATTATGGTAAACTGCTGGTCCAATGTCAATGCCAATTGTCAAATGGGACATCGTAACCGATTTTTCGGTTACGTGGTTTGCCGGTCACGTAACCATCACGCGGCCGCGAACGATCGATTGCGTGAAATCCGCAGGCCTGTAATAGTGGTGACTGTGGGGATAGCTACTTCCATCCACCTTTAGTTGTTATGTGCAAGTACCAACCCTGATTGTGACGAATGCAATTAGGCCTACATGTGCCTCTCCACGTGTCCCGCCATCCCTTCCCCTCATGTCCCCTCTTCCTCCCGACTTCTTGATCAGCTTACAAGTCAATAATAATGACAATTATAGCTATATATCACCTCCAGATTACCTGATAGGGCCTATTGGTGAGACGTTTTTTTCTGGAATTCTCTCTGCACAGAGAACGGTATTGATGGTGCCCTTCTGTCAGACCTCAATCACAGAATGATAGCAGATTTATTCCCCAAATCAATACAGAAACAGGTGCAATTCAGACGTCTTCTTGCTGTCACAAGTGAAGTGGAGGATGATGCTGCTGAGAGCGAAGTTCAGAGGTTAGTAAATAGCAATCAGTGAACCATGTTGGGTCATTCTGTGTCGACTCAACAAATTTGTTGAAAATTATTGCTGGGTACTGTCTCAGATTAATTGACCTCTATGAACCAGTAGAACAGTATAACAGTGGAGTAGTCATTACCATTATGGGCATTGTTATTTAAGCCCACCGCACATGAACGTCAAAAAACATGAAATACCAAACAGAAACACTGTTTCCTGTTTTCCATAAAAAAGACGGAAACAGCTGTGACCCAAAAAAAAAACAGTGTTTTTGTTTATCTCCTCCCTCCCTTTCTGCTTGTTTCTTCATTTTCCCTTCCTCTTTCCTTCCCCCTTTTTCATCTTTTCCCCCTCCTTCCCCTCTGTTTTCTTCCCTCTGTTTCCATCCTTTTTCCTGAATTTTCCCGGTCGAACCCGTCAGGGGGGGGCACTTTGCCCCCCTGACCCCCCACCAGATACGCTACTGGGTGCATGTTGCGAAACTTTTTTGTCCTATCCATTTTCTCAGTGCTCTGTTTTGTATATACATATTCTTGCAGTAGCAGTGATTTCATTGAAGAGGACAGTACTGGCTGGCTGGTCTGCTTCAAGCTCCCAAGCATGCCTCAAAGCTTTGAAAGAGACTAAAAGGACAAACATCCTGACTTTCTTCGGAAGGGTCGAAATGCAAAGAGGGATCTCCTGATAAACTATTAATATGACGCTATGTCGAAATATACCAAGTAAGTGTTTGATTGGTTACACCCCTATATATATTCTGATGTCCCCAATGTTCGGACAAAATGGAGATGATTTACCGGAAAATTTACATGATGTACGGGGGAATCGACATGATGTAAACAATAATCGACAAGAATAAGATGTACGGAATAGCTGACAATAGGGCAATGTGTACATCATGTCGATTATTCCGTACATCATGACATCTTTTCTGTAGGGACATCGGAACATAGGGCTGTCACCGTTTGATTTAAGGATCAAACACCAACTAGGTAGGACACTTTACCGGGGAATAAAGGTTAGATTCTATATATAGCGTCTAATCTGTAATAAGTGCCCTCCCTCTAATAAATGCCTCCCCTCCCCCCCCCCTCATTTCACTTGGGAGAGGCCAAGTGGTGCTGTTTTTTTACTGAGAAGCAATGGACCAATTGAAGTAAAAAAGTAAGTGAAAAATTTTTTCAACCTCAAAATTGCTTGTAGACCGCTCAAAGGCCCTCTTTAGCAGGTTTGTTCAATATTTCCCTTTGAAAAATACCCTCAAATAAACGCCCCCTTTCTAGAAATGCAACACCCCCCAAGGCATTTAAGTACTGGAGATTATGCTGTATGAATGCGAAAATCACAACATTCGGTGACTTTGCCATTTGACTGAGACCACCTGAAAACGGTGGTCCGCAAATGTCCCATCAGTCACAGGGCCATTCTGGATGTTGCCCAGTGTAGAAGAATGAACCTGTTTCAACCATGTCGCCACAAATGAATTGGAATTTGTTATCAAATGTCCCATTGGTCACGCTGGAATTGACCAATAACGTAAACATACGGGTATCAAGGATAGCAATTTACGTTATAACATCATACGTTATAGGGGGTAGTGGCGGTAAAGTTGCAATGTTTTTGGGGAAAATCACTGTAACCCTCGACCTCAAATCCCTGAATACCCTGAAAAGTGGCATTAAAGTTGGAATGTTTTTAAGGAAAAATCACTATTTTTCGAAAACAAATTCCAGTGAGGAAACAATGTCTGTTCTGTTGGGTGGACCACTTGGGTGTGTCACAAAAGCAACCCCTGAAAAAGCTACATTGTGTGGTAATACATGGGCCAAATGATTTTGCGTGTAGACGGAAATTTTTATGTTCCAACTAACCCCACGTTCCAACTAATTTCATTTTAATGTTCAAGGCCAAGGCCTTCTCACACGACTTTACAACTTAACCCCGGTCATTGGTTACTTGTCACACGTACACACCAAAGTGTGCACAATTCAATCAATCTCTCCTGGGGCACCACTGTGCACCACAACCACGTGTCCCCTGGGGGACTTCCCATAGGGTGCAGCCACAAACCGGCGCAAACAACTATATTTACAAGTTACCTCGCAAGTCCCCATTTATAAACCTGGGTGAAGAGAGGCAATGGAGATAAAGCGCCTTGCCCAAGGACACAACGTAATGATCTGGACAGGGCTCAAACCTGTAATCCTTAGATGACAAGTCCACTGCCTGAACCACTTGACCACAACGCCCTCTAACCTTGCTCTCGCCAACTGTGGGAAAAATTTTCACCAGAGAACAGCTTGTCCAATAACAGTTCCGGCCAGACCTTAAGATCTGGTTCTGATTAACCACTACCAAGAACCTTGTTTGTTCTTGATCAAACAACTATCCTACAGGTGTTCAATATAAGGAGGTGTGCGGCAGGGTGATTACCAAGTACCCATTCTTGAAAGACAGAAGCACATCTGGCTACGTAAGTTATTCCTTTGTAGAATACCGTACCAGGACACAAAAATACATGAACCTGGCAGCCTATCTCTTCTTGGGGTCAACTTCTGGCTACCGAGAAATTGTGTAGTAAGGAAAAGCTCATTGCAGGCAGCACCGACAGTGGGTAGATCAATGAAATAATTATAACAAGTATCCGGCTAGTGAGAATCCTGTTCGAGGCAAGTGATCCACTGTGTGTGAAGTCCAATGAACCGCAGTCACATAGACGCACCAACAGGGCTCGAAATAAGTGGAGACCAGTGGGGCCACGCGCCTCAATGCCCTTGGCAATGGCCCTGGTCACTGGCCTAGGTGCCCTGGTAAATACACTCATATGTATAACAGTGAAAACCCTGTCATGGGGCCAAACTGGCCTGCCCTAAAAATTATGAAATTCGAGCCATGTGCACTAATATAGACTAAGATGATATATGTGATTGCAGTAGCTTATTCTCTGAACTTCTTTCTAAATTGGCAAATTCATGGATGAATGAGTAGTTTACCAATCGTATAATCAGTATTTCACGGTTTCCTGCCTCTAGGCTCAAGAACGCTATACCAGAACAAACCATGCATGCTCAAGTGAAAAATATTAACCTGAATAATAAATCGCCCTAGTTGTAGACTTCTAGTTGTACGTGTTCGGACAAGTTTCATAAAACAGGTCCCTGTAATCTATGCTTTCTCCTATCAAGAAGAAAGTTACCTTATGGTATCCTCGGGTTAAATAAAATAAATGAATCCCGTTACGGATATTGTAATTTTGCTTTTGAATAGGGAAATCCAACTCCGAAAGAACACACACACTCGAGAATTTTTACTGCAGTTTAACTAGGTACGTGCGCCAAATATACACCTAAAGAAGTTATAATGGACACGCAGTTGGATATAGATGAAAACGTGCGCGCGTGCCAGTAAAGACGCACGCATCCATATCATTGCTTCATCATTGATACACGCGTGTTAGTGTGCGTCGTTATTACTGGCGCACGTTCTTTTTATTCTCATGGAATACGTGCAGATACGCGCGTTGACAATAATCTGCATGACTGATGACCAAAACGTATTAACGCGCGCACGTGAGCTCTTTTTACCTTGTCATACTTCACGCAATCACGCAGGATCTAAACGCGTTTGCTCATATCATCGTACCTATGATATGCGCGCATTGTTTATTATGTGCGATTACTCATGCGTCCTTTTATAGTCTAATTTCACGTGCATGCACGAGAGACGGTCTCCTCTCCCTCCTGTTACCAGGCAGTAGGCCCAGAATGTTAAGATTACTGACTGTTTGTTGCAAATTAATAGTCAGTCATGTGACATGAATTAACCAATCAAATAATCCATGTCACATTACTATTATTCTGCAACAAACAGTCAGTAATCTTAACATTCAGAGAGGTTGTAGAATAGCTTTAAAAGACCCCTTTATTGCCATATCGGTATGCTCTTGGATGAACATGGGCGAAATCTCGCCTTCTCTTCTCGAATAGTGTCCACATAGTAACGGGGCAGGCGTACGCTTCTCCTGTCCCCGGGACCGCCATTTTACGTCCCCATCCCACGGACGTGAGTGAAACCAGATTGTCAAAGGCTGAATGAGCGAGTCAGTGTCAGCCATGTACTGTGGTATTCATCTCACCTTTCAGCATCAGACAGATCTGATTGGTTGCCGGTAATAAATGGGTACCATTGATTGTTGCTGATATGGTTAAATTCACATGTAAGGAAGCTCTGTACTTGCACTGATCTTCAAATTCTTTCATCATGACCATTTTCATAGATGTTATTTCTTTAAACATTGTTAGGATTTGATGCACGAGTCGCTCAAGAACAAGATGAAGAAGGAGCGCCTGACACTTGTAGATGATGAGGAGGTTCAGAGGAAGAAAACGAAGTTTGGCCGTAAGGGAATTGCACCGCAAGCCAGGGTCTCCAATGACAACATAGTTAAAGTGAAAAGATCTGTAAGTCTGAATAACTAAAAGATGAGTCATGAAAACATGGGGTAAGTTGTACAGTGCGTGGATCCCCAAATGAAAAAACACTTCTAGAATTTTCAAAAAGTTGAGGCGAAGAGTCTCGTTGGGATTGTTTTCGGTTTTCGTGTAATTTTTGCAATGCGTCTCCAATATATTTAGTGATATTGGAATTGACTAAAATGTTGAGTGTGTTGTTTCTGCCGTTGTACTTGGTGCTGAGTATGAACCATTAGTATTAGACAGCAAAGTAATGACCCGCAAATGGCCTATAAACCACAGATTAGATAGGATGATAATGAAAGTTTGTCAGGACTGTTCTATCAAAGTTGGTAGTGGTGTGTTGATAATCAGTGATGCTCTGCATTCAAAGTACCAAGATCAATTCCCAGCACAATCTGCAGCTGTTCAACAGTTCTCGATGGCGTGTGTTTGTCAACCACCCCATCCACAGATGTCCAGTACCAGTCATGCATCCCCAAAAAAGTACGGTACCATGTGTTGGACAAATACATAATCCCGGTAGCCCGGGGCTACATTCGAACTACCAAATGAATTGGTGAGGGCAGTCCTTCGGGATAGTGGGCAAATTGATAAAATAGTATAATTACGATGTATCAGGCTAGTCAGAATCTTCTTCGGGTTAGTGATATATACCCTGGAGCCCGATGGGCAAGTGGTTGTCAGATACATTTTTTGAGCCCTGCGTGTGTTCCTCCACCATGCCCCCTCCCCCTATCAAGTCACTAGGAACACATGTGAATATGGGTGGCATGATTCAACTGTGGTACCATGTAGGCACACCTACTAGTGTGCCATCCCCATTGGAATCAACTTTCTTCATTGTTACTACTATTGTAGGGAAAACTTTCGGACATGTGGTGGAAAGTGCAAATTGGGTACCTCCCACTTCCATGCAATGCTATTCCATAGAGGCCACATTAGTAATTCCTGAAAATGTATTTTATTATTAGTAAACTAGAATTATATGGCACTCACACCAAATCAATTTTAGGATCAGCTATTTATTCACTTTCCAGATATTTATTTTTTTACCCCAACTGCTCCTGGTTTTTTTTACCCCGGTTTACCATAGTTGATTGTGATGTGGTCCACCGACTTTGCATGAAATTATTGTTGGAACCGTATACGCTATATATAGCCGGGCTATAGAATTGTAGCATTGTACAAGTGGTTCTTCATTGGCATGAGGGATCTCTTGCGAGGAGTTGTGCCTGGATAGACCCATTGAATTGGTACACAATAGGCAAGAGATAATGAGCTAGGTCAAGGTGTGACAAATATCCGCGAGTAATCATTAGTTTCTTTCATTCTGCAAGAACCATGAGGGGCATTGTTACATCGCAAAATATATTTTACAAATTCCCTTATTACCCCTCACTCCTTCTGCCTACCTATGTTCTGTTAGAGTTTTCAGCTGAAATGCCCAAAGATGGCGAAGATGAAGACAGTATCAGACGTCATTTTCAACTGCTGAAATCAGAGTATGGCAAGGCAAATCCTGATGCTCCTTTCCTGAAGGAACATATGAAGAGAACCGTCCATCATCGCCGAACTCTTGTGGATAATGCGTCCTCTTGCAAGGAGGTTTTGCAGGTTTATCCAGCAATATCAGATAGCACCATTGTAAGTCAATTCCAGAACCTTGCTACAATCCCTAACAAAAGGAAATGAAACACCCCGTCAGAGAGTGTGCCTGGTTCCAGTGATCAGGTTAATATATGTGAAGCACTCTGGTGAATAAGCACTATATAAGTGCCATTATTATTATTGTCAGAGATTGTAGCCTCAGAAACGACCATACTTGGCAAGTTGCAATGTGGTATTAAATCCTAATAAAAGTATAAGCTGCCATTTCAGTTGTCAACGAAAGCCCTCTAAAATAACGTTATCATAATCAATATGAGACTGACTACCATGTTTAAACCCAGACAAAGTAAATGTATATATTTGGAGTAACTCGAAGGAGGATATGGTCGTATTGCCATGTGACATGGTGTTCAATACACGAATGATATCATGGAAGGGAAGGAGGTATCATGTTTAAGAAAGAATGATGCTGCCAAAGAGAGGTATTGACAAACATATAAGGTAGGTTTGGAACAAGGAAATTTATGAATGTCTGATTATCATATAGCAGGTATGTTATTTAAGGAAGTGAAGTATAAATAAGATTTTCACTGTGTATCCCAGCTCTGCAAATGACCTGCTGAAGGAGAACAAGTTGGACTTCTGACGCAACCCTGCGACCCCTTACCAGAGTAGAAAACTGATCTCTAATTAATCAGTCAGGTGGATATTCCTTCTCAGTGTGGCTTGGAGGGAGTCCAATGGGCTACCTTTTCAACAAATCATGTCTAATTTTGGTTTATATTTCACTTTTATCTTCATATACAGCTTTGAAATGAGGTGGAAATGCTGACAGGCAGGAAAGTTGTTGAAATGAAGACTGCATTAGCAAAATATGCACCAAAGATGATCCAGAACGGTTCCAAGAAGACCAAAGCAAAAGAGCTGATGCGTGCCTACCGTGAGGAGGAGGAAGTCCTTCTTGAAGAGGACAAGAAGTGTATGTTATCACATGATTTTACCTCACAATTACTAGTAAGTCGATCAGAGTGGAAAAATTATGGGCGGGAATTACAGGAGGGTAAGCGAGAACCCAAAAGATATTTAGGTAGAAACTGGTCCAAAAAACAGTACTGCCTGAAGTAACTACACAATTGCACGCTTTGCAATCAAACTCCCATGTACTATGTTCTATTATAGACAGAGAGCGGGGAAATTGGTGAACAAATGAGCATAAGGTGTGAGCAGAGCAACTTTACTGGGGTGTAGGAGCAGCTGAACAATTTTGATCGAAAGGGGAATATTGTTAGGGAATTAGGATTGCAGAGAGAGTGTACTCGCAGTGCAATCATTGCCCTCTTTGCATTCTAATTTGTCTACTTACTTTTTGGCGGTACTGATGGTCTGTTATTGCAAAAACGATGGAAAGGTGTCTTTACTTGTTGGTTCTGAGCCACTGGATATCTGCTATTTAACAAGTACTTAGAAAGAGGCTAAGCTGCAGTCGACCAGCATTTGACACTGACAGTATGCCTACGTATATCATACTGTCGTACTGTACAGTGACTGTACAGTACATACTACTTAGGGATAGTACTTCATGTGTACAGTGTGTGTGCAAATCACGAACGACAACCCTCTCGTATTGAGGAAAAAGTTAAAAGTAACTGCTACCTGCTCTCTGTATGTTGAACATATCGATTTAGCATGCTATGAGTTGACCCGAATTAACCCGTGAATTACAATGTTAATTACAATGTTACTCCAACATGGGGATATTTGTGCTAACTGCTCATGTAATTCCATAAATCACTGTTCGAAGGCTATTTGTCGGCACGACAAATAAACTTGCAGTCCGAGTTATGATAAATTATCTCAGGAAAATGGGACAGAGAGTGGTGATGATTGGCTTGTTGAGAATCCTTGGCTCATGAGGATTCGAAATGGGATGGCTGAAATTCACATACAAGCAACTTGGTTTTTTGGTCCAGAGCAAAGTCAGCAAGGATCTTTAACATGGAAACCCCAGTTACTAGCCAGAAATAAAAAGTGTAGCCGATAAAACCACAAGTAAAATGTTGTTGCTCTCCATCGTGGGTTCCACAAAAGTTGGAACTACCGACAACAGAATATGGTTATTGGGGACCGGGTTCATAGTGAATCTTCACTTCATGCCCCCTATCTCATGATTTCAGTGACGAATGATACTGATTCCTCACTGAAATCATGAGATAGGGGGCAAGAAGTGGGTAAAAATAACATTTCCCCATTGGAATAGTACAGGGGGGTATAGATTTGGTGTTCATTTGGTTCATTCGGTGACGTCATAGCCTCATAATTATGAATATTTGGCTCTATTTTGGGAATCCCAGTTTGAAATAAATTTTCTCAACAACGGTACGTAGCATTTTCTTAGAAATGGTACCGTTGGAAAGGGCAAAAGCTACTCTGTTTGAAATGGCCATGTTATGCGGTCTTTAACGTTGAGCCTCGGTGGACTCTGACAGTGACGGCAGATGCATCTATGGTTCCCGCGGTACATTGCTCCTGTGTCAGGTTGCACTCGTACAGATCCTTTATCAGCCGGGTGTACTTCTTTCTCTCTTAGACAGTTCCATACTTCGCTTTGGGGCACTCTCTTCAGATCTATGAAGATACGCTGCAGCTGTCGTTGGCCTCTGTATTTCTCCATAAGTTGCCGCAATGCAAAGACACATACATACATTGTTCCATGGTGGTACAAACCTCTCACAACATTGCTCATTGTCTGATTATGACTGCTGCCTTATAACACTTGAAAATGTAGTGATACATAACTTTATTTTCCAATCTTCGGTTTTATTGGCAGACCTGGAGTATTCTGTCGCTATGATGGCTCTACCGTACATCTTCGACGAGAAGCCTGGGTTGTTGTATGTTTCGGACAAGAAGGTAAGTTCCTCTTGTATATGGTCATTTTCACAGTAAAGGGTGTAAAGTGACGCACTCTGACACCAAAATTTCAACATGATTTGTCATGAACATTTCCACCAGAATCATGTACATAAATGTCTTAATTATCGGGGAAAACTACTTCTGAGGCTTAAACTACATCATAAAGTATGAAAATAATTGTGAATGCCCTAACAAGCTATCATGTGGCAAAGAGTCTTTCAATTGTGTCGCTTCATGAGGCCACTACTGACGAAAAGGTCTTAAAACGCAAACTTACACCCTTTACTGTGAAAATTACCATTTGTCCAGACGCAGATAGGTTGTTGCTGCTGTTTAACATTAAAGGTGTGCCTGTATTGATAATGTCATTTTGGAACTCTCAGTTCTTCACGAATGATCACAGATTGTCTATTGTAAGTCTAAGGCTCGTATCTTCAGGATGCCAAGGAGGGCTGCATCTGGCATTGTGAGGCTTGGAGCCAGCCAACTAAAGGACCTGACAATGAACAATGATTATACAGTACAGCTTGAGTACCCGCACTGGGAGCTGGTAGCGAATGTATTCCTGGAACACCCATGGTCGGACTCCTTGTGTCCTAGAGATAGCAGAAGAGTGCATCACTGAGCTCCCAACAGCCCGGCAGTCAGGGAGTATCCTGTGATCGGGAATGCGAAGTGAAACCCCCGTTGAGAGGTCTGGACCCCGATCGATGGTCTGACTTCTCACACGGAGGCCGCCATTACTCACAATGTGCTCTACCCTTGTAATACATACAGTGTGGACACTGGAATTTGAACCGAAAAGGGAAAAACACAGTATTTGGGGAAATGTAATCACTACCATTGGAAAACACACATCAGACATGAACCAGTCCCGGAGTTAACGATTGAATTTTTGTGGTCAACCATATGTCAATGTACTCTAATTGTTATCTATCATTTCCATTTTCAGGAGATAGTGTCACCATCACCAGTTTTAGTGCTCAGTGTAGTACCATCAAACCTGATGCCATCTCTGCATTTTCTTTTCGTTCGATCGGCGGCAGTCAAAGACTTAATCCCACCCCAACATCTATACGTCATTTGAAAGAGAATAGAATTGTCTTTCAACAGTGGTATCGTCTAAAATAGGGTCCTATGTATTATATATTTTTTTAACATTTTAAACTTTCATTTGTTGTTTACAGGTAGGTATAAATAAGAATTTCACTAGCCGTATATGATATTTTATTGGTTTTATTTGCTTTATTTGCTTTATTTGATATTTAAATGATTTTTCTTTCTTAAAACAACACTGAGCTGCCGCCCCTACTTTTAGTAAAAAGGTCCGTTTTTGATGATTAAGCCCGCCTCCAAGTCTGGTTTGTAGCAGATTGGCTATGACTCATGGCAGCTACATGTTAGATATACGAAAATGGGTACCCTCGCGACCAATTTTCTGAACTGTTGTTAGATACGCGGCGTGTGGTGTATTGCACGCTAATTACATATACACATTGTTGTACTGCTGAATGCTACGTAGTGCATTTAATTTATATTAGGCCTTAATTTTAGTAATATCCATTTAAGGATTGTACTGGTGTTCAGGTAGCTTTTCAGAGCAAGGGCCATGATAATTTTCTTTGATTGCCTTTGATTGCCCGTCAGGTATTTTTGTATAATTACGTTTACACATTGTTGTACTGCTGAAGGCTACTTAGGCCTAGTGCATTTAAAAAATAAATATATTAGGCCTTCATTTAGTAATAGACACATTAGCATTGTACTGGTGTTCAGGCAGCTTTTCCGAGCAAGGGCCAGGGTAAGTTTGTTTGAATGCCTTACAGTGTGTTTTCATTAAGTTTAGTTTCCAACTTATATATTAACTGTGACTCCATAATTTTAATGGGATAATACAACAACTATGTATTCATTTGGAATAGAGTGTATATTGTGCATTTCTAGAATCAAGCATCATTATGAATTAACAGCTTGTTTGGTATATTTCTTATAACCCCCCTCCCCCCCCCCAAAAAATAGATAATAATGTATCACATTTTATTTTCACTGGGGTACGTATAAAAGAGGAGCCGGCCATAGCATCACAACTTTTATAAGACTATAAAAATTGTAATAGAGCAGCAGAATTCGCCTTCGTGAGTTTTTCCTACATGATCCTCCAACTGAACGGGAACCCTTCTACAAGAAGTCTTTTTCACTTTATTACTGTTATCTCTCCTCTTAACTCTCTTCCACCCTTTTTTCTCCACACCTTTCTGTCTTTGTCCTTCTCCAGTTTATTCCCTTTCCCTTAATCATCTCTTTGTCCCTCCACTGTTTATCTCCTACCTCTCCTCTTCCCCTGTTGGTTTCCTTCTGTCTTCTCTCCATCCCTTGTCTACTAATCCCCTTTCATCCATCTCTTTGTGTTCACCATGCTCATTAACCTATCTGTATTTTGCACGTGTTTTTGTCCCTTCTGTTACTGTTACTTGTCATTTAGCCTTTGAAGAAGATCCTGCTAGGATCGAAAAGTCAGGCCAACTTACTTTGACACTATAAAAATTGTATAAGGTTATGTTTTATTTATAAGGATATAAAATGTATAAGGTTATAAGAAGTATGTTTAGCTTTCTTTTGAACCTGTGATGTTTGACATCAAATATACAAAGAATTAAAACAAAATACTAAAATGGAGAGGAACTGGGGTGGCTATTAGGGGAGGAGGAGGCCACCCATCACTTTCAATTAAAAAATCTTCTTGTACATTATTTTTTCCAAGTCATAAATCCATGAAATCTTCATGTCAGAAAGATTGGGATGGAGAAACGTGGGTTGTTTGATACTTGGAAGCGGACACAGTTTTGATGGTAGTCACAACAATTTCAAGAGGAAGTTTTTATCGATAGTTGTAGTTTGTTGCTTGCTCCATTGTCAAAACAGTGAATTAAGGCAGATTTATTATTACAGCAATGTGTGACGTTAGTTTGTTAACATAGCTCATAGTCAGTAAGTGTCACATCACTCTAAGAAATAAGGGTTCAAGAAGGTTTTTCAAAGAACCTCAAGGTTCTTCTAAGAACTTTTAGGGTATTTCAGCATGTGAAAGGGTTCTTCACAACGTGAAGGGTTTTACACCACCAAAAAGGTTCTTTAAAGCACCTTCAATATATATAACATATTTATAAGGTTTTTTATAGGTCTATACTAATTTATAATGGCATATTAAATAAACATGAAGTAATAATTAGTGTAAGTTGAATGCAATATCCATATAAAATTAACTTTCAAATTTCAACTAGGTTTTAAACTTATATTAAGCCCTAAATGGATGTATACAGGGGCTTTAGGCGTAGATGTTGCAAAATTCCGTATTCCAAAAGTTACCTATATAAGGATATCATAGACCTACACATGACCTTAAGATTTTCGCGGGTCAGTCAATAAAATCATCACGTGTGACAACCACATCCCATATATGGCCTATGCGCGCACGCGCATAACGTACGCACGCACGCGCATAATGAACGCACGCACGCGCATAGCGTTCCTCGGCGGTTGAATTGGTCGCGAGCCAAGTCAGTAAGTTGGAATTAGAGCCGCCGGAGTATGCACGCAATGTAGCCATATCTCGTCCAAAATTACCGGGATCATTTACAGTAACAAGTAAGTACGTACGTGTACCGGTACTTTATTATTTGAAAAATTTAGCAGATAACTTGTGTGAAACTGGGGTAATTAATTAACTCGAGTCGTAGGCTTATTCGTAATCCGTACACAGCTTGTTATATTGTTACTTGATCATAGTAGGTCTGTCGTTCAACTCGTTGACTGTCGTGACTGCTAGTGTAGAACCTACACTAACATCAGTTTCGCTATCCACTCACTGATTATAACGTAAAGAATACTGATTATAAGTTAGGCTGCCTAATAATAATATAACGTTAGGCCTAGGCTAAGTGATTAACACAAACATGATTCATCATCATAAGTTACAAATTAAATACGACTTAGCTAGGCTACAAATTACAATACGAGTTACCTTCACAACTTCTAACGTTTTAGCCTAGGCCTAATTAATGTCTAAACTAGGCCTAGGCCCTATAGTGAAATAACAGATATTATGCCTCCGTGTAAGTACTAGAATTTAGAAAAGAATTTAGCTGTGAGTACCAGGGGCCTAGACAGTAGACCTATTTGATAAATTATTGACAACAATCAAAATGTTCTCTGCGTTCCCGCCTTATGCGTACACAGTAAGTCACATGACTACACTTGACAATAACTTAAGTCAAAGATCAATCGCGATGTAACCTAGGCTAGGCCTATCGAGTGTGGCCAATATGTAATCTTGAAATATCATTGGATATATATATTATTAAAATCTATGTATAAGTTGTAGAAATGACCTTATGTTTTATGATTTTCTGAATTTTCAGCCGATTTTTTACCTTTCATATGTGTAAAAAATGAAAATAGTGAGTGCAAATTGGGATGTTTCGGAGGGCAACTGACACTGAAACATAGGAAAAAATGAACACCAATTAAGTTGCCTAAGTTAGACCTAGGCCTACGTGTCAATATTTAATAAGGCATAATAAAATTAAATTCTGAAATTATAGTTAGGAATTTCTTATAAAGCACAAATAAATTAAAATAAAAAAAGTATAAAGTAATTTTTGAAGCATGAAGTGAAGTTGAAGGTGAGTTATTCAAAATGCAGTCTGTCAATTCTATACTAAAATAGACAAAAGGGGAAAATTGCAACTTCAATTTCAACTTACAAGATAATCCAATAACTGTAGAGTTGGCGACGGAAACACATGGGGGGGGGGGGGGAGGCAGGCCTGGAAAGGGGGGGGGGGGGGAGGCAGGCCTGGAAATTCGCCAAGGCAACCAATTGAGGCTATTGCCTCCGTGCAAATTATTCTAGATGCCTTCTAACATTTTTGATAGTCAAGGCTAAAAATAGCTAAGCTATAGGCCTCAGTACGGTTTCTCCAGCTGGGGTGGGGTTTGGAAGCCAAAAAACTGAAACTCATGATGTTGATCATGATGACAATACACAATATTCATGCAAAAATCAGCCTCCAATTAGCACTGGTTGCGAAGAACTGCTTATTTAAAAAATATGTTAGGAGTTACTAATATATTAACATTGGAGTCAATTAATGGGAAATTCTCACAATTTTGCAATATTCTCTAATTCAAAATCTAATGAGAGAGATTGCAACACTTTTAGTGTGTTATTTATAATTATATTAGCTCTGAATTCACACTAAAATCATTTTAACATTATAAAACTAAGTGATTTTTAAAGACATTTTCCTTATCAAAATCTTATCATGATGTTGTTTTTGTGTTTATTAGAGTAATATAACAGTACAGTATAATTGTTACCAACTTATTTTAATCCAGGGGTGACCACACTATTAAAAATTATTCCCAAAAATTCCCCTATAACTAAATCTAAAAATATGAGAAATAATTATTAATAGCAGATAAAAATAATAATCCAGATGCAATAAAAAGTTTAATTTTTCAAATAAAAAGACAAAACTAAAAAAATCGGTAAAAATAGGTAATCAAATATAAACCATTACCATACTTCACCCATTCCCATACAAATCATCCTCCCCAGATTTAAAAACTAAAGTCAACGTATATATAGTCATTCCTGGGAAAAAATAATGTTACATACAAATCCACTACCCCACACTAGCTTTATCATCGTCCGGAATAATATCCAATTGCAATAAACCCAATGCTAATGTTTGGGTGATTCCATTCTATTCACTTTGAAGGGATGTAAATGTTATCGTAAGTGGAAAATATAAACCCACACACTGTATGTACCGACAATGTGCTAGTAGGAATCAGTGCATGATGCTATGAGACATCATTGGTACATGTGTGATGATAGGGCCTATAGGCTATGTAGCTTTACTAACATTGCATGCATGCTAGAAAAGTAAAGCAAAGGTGGGTTTTTTAATAAACGAAAGAAGTGGGGCACAGGATCCAAAATAAATATCAGGAATATGATTGGATTAACATTTTATTTTTCAATTGCTCTAAGCTTCAATTTCTTTGGTCGGTCGGGTTACAGCAAACCAACATATTTTTAAGGACTGCCTAATTGTAATGTCAGTTAGGGGCCTAGGCCTTTGGTTCCAATTACGAGTGTGGCCTATAGTATACCAGGAAAAATCCTACTATAGGGGTTATGGAAAAAAAAATCAGGATTTTCTGACCTTTTTGGTTCCAATGTGTGTATGGGTGTATGTATGTGTGTGTTACGCACCTTGTAAACGCAACTCCTCAGAAACTAGACATGGTGCATATGTAATATAGGGGTACACCGATAGCCCATGGGCTGTAGTTATGTAGTATGGTTTTTGTTAGCGCATGCCATGCATATTGGGGCCCGAGGGGCCAAAAACCACAGAAATGAAAAATGTGATAACTCATGTAGGATAGTCGCACGTGAATAATTTTTGGGGGAAGTTGTAGTCATCAAAGGTTAATTAGGGGCTAAAAACCTGTTTTTTAGTGATAGTTTAAAAACTAATTGTCCATTCGGGTTGGGAGTTGGCCCATTCTTCAATTTGTTCAGTATTTTACATTTGGCAGGAGTTTACAATAAAAAGATTTAATAAAATAGAAAATTGCTGATGGTGAGTCAGCGGTCGATATGAAAATTCCCTACAAATTTTAAACAGAATTTATGAAAGACATGTATGTAGCTGGGCACATCCAAAGTTCATAGTACATTAGGCGAATAGCCCAAACCCTATATTTTTTTAAATAGAAAAGCCTACCATCCTCAAACAAACCTTACCTTTCATTACTAACTGGATTTGGTGTCAACCAATGTTTTCTTATTTTTTTTTAAAACATCAAAATGCTGAAATTTTGATCTATTTTATTGACAATTTGTCGGCCTTCGGTAATACTTCAGTGGCCTATGGTAATAAGTTCAGCAAAACAACAATTGCCAGTGCTAATTTTACGTTCATACATCATGTGCAAATATATACATAACTGTTGTGTGCAGACAAATATGAACAACTGCAGGCCTAAATATTTCAGATTTGATGGGAACCCATTTTCGGGTTTCGTGCTCTTTTACCATGGGAACCTGTCGGAACCTACAAGGACTGAAACTATTTCGCAATAATCGATTTGATTTTTGTATACTGTACTGTACGGCCCGTATGTTACAGGTGTTGTGTGGGTGTCTAGTAGTAGTAGCGAGTGTAATGTTGCGAGATTGAGTAGTTTCTCTCCAGTGATTTTACTTGTGTTTGAGAAGTTTAGTGCGTTGATAAGTATAGGTAATTCCCTTTTTTCAGTAACAACAATGTTTTTACTTATTTTATGGTGGATTTACAGATCATTCGGTAGTCTGGACAAATATTTATTTCTGCTCCGTAACTCTATTAGTACTGTAACTTTATTAACGTTACGCACTTTGGAAGTGGGGATGATGATATTTTTATTTGAACATTAGTTACGGGAACCTATTTTTCGGTTCCGTCATTTCATAGCCACGGTACCCGCACGTTACCGGAAATGATCGTTACCGTGAAAAATGAGGCTTGCAACTGTTTATTAGTTTCTTAGACACATCAGTGTTGATCGAAGCCATCAAGAGCAAGCAGCAATGTAAAATTCTTTAATGAAACAATTTTTGAACAAGCAACACTTATCAACTTACTGTACATTAAGAACTCGTTGATGTTTTTTGTGATCAATAATGAGATTTCTCATTTATGGCAGTCTGGCAGGCATGTGAAAATCTCTATAATTTGTAAAATAGGTTGTTTTTCTTACTATTGCACATAATTCTGAGACATGATCTTTATTTCCATTTTCAGGCTATGGACGTTTCCACTTGGGACTTGGATTTGGTTGGAGAATGGCTTGACAAAAATGGATTATCTGAATTAAAGGAAACTTTGAAAGGTACAATTAGTCCTACTTTGAAGAAAACACTATGAGTTGCTCTTTATATACATGTCATTATTGTGGGACTGATAAGACTTGTGTTAAAAGATTTCTTCGACGTCTGGCTCTGCAACATGAACATCTACCAAGCTTCTCTGTATCATGTCATTTATGTAGAATACCATATGTTAAGGTAGAAAGTCTCAGAAGGCACTATTACAGGAAGCACCCACACATACTTACTGAAAGCAGTAAGCAAAATGATCCAGCTGATAGTGACACAGACGACGTCGAGGAGGGTGGAGCAGATCGTGCTGAAGTTAGTTGTGTGCGTTTAGAAGACACGTTGAAGGCTCTACAATGGCATAGAATTCTATTTGTACTCAAAGTGCAAGAGAAACATTTGCTTTCCAACGTAATGCAAGAAACGTTGGTGAGGGATTTAAAATTGATATTGGAAGAATTTAGACAGTCTTTTACAGAAATTGTATGAAATGAAATTAAACAACAAGAGGTAAATGTTCCTGAGGGATCTGATCTGCATGATCTGCTGCACCGACCAGACTTACTTGCTACAATTTTTGGAACATGTAACTCCACCCACAACTTGCATAAATATTGCCAAAGTGTTCTTCATGCCATATTTCCAACTGCACATGAATTGCCTGTTTCCATAAATAATAAAACTGTTGCGTTTCAGTACGTTTCTATTCTGACAACATTAACTCAAATCCTCGGCACAGGTGATGTACTTGATTTGATTATAAGGAAACAAATGACACCTGCAAATTCAGACTACTTTGATTATACTAGTGGGAGTGAATTTAACAGTCATCCAATATTTTCAAAGCACGGTTTATGCCTAAGATTACATCTTTATATTGATGAATTTGAAGTGGTCAATCCCCTTGGCTCCAAAAAAAAACCTTCATAAGCTGTGTGGTGTGTACTTCACACTAGGTAATCTTGGTCCCAAGTTCACCACCAAATTACGACATATTTTTCTATGCATTTTGTGTAGAAACATAGTTTTACAAAATGAAAATTGTTCATATCAAGATATTTTGCAACCTTTAATAGATGACTTAAAAACATTAGCTACAAAAGGCATCAATATTGACTTGAATGGTGCCAAAATAAAGGTATATTGGGCTGTAGCAACAGTATCGGCAGATAATCTAGGGGCCCACCAGCTTGGTGGCTTCACCAAGTCATTCAGTAATGGTAGAGTATGTACACTTTGCATGATCCTGCATAGGGAGTTCAGTGACAAATTGGGAACAAAAAGTCCTCGGCGACATACAATAGAGAGTTTATTGTTAGTGTTAGGTTTAGGGTGGTAAATACAAAAGAAAATACAATGGGGTCCTCTCTCAGTCACAAATGCACAACTGTGTATGTGTGTGTGACACGTCCCAAGCTTGTAAAGACGATATCTCAATAATGTTACATAGGATACATGTCATATAGGGGTACACTGATAGCCCATGGCCCTTAGATGTGCACTATTGCTCTCTGGTTGTGGTTCCGATGCGATTGCTTCAGGAAGCTATGCTGGCATTTGTATGTCTGTATAAAGCATCAGGAACCTATACTGGCATGTGCGTGTGGATGTATGTTTGTGACACCCAACTTCTAAGCACAATATCTCAAGACTGTGCAATTGATTCAGTTCATATTTAGTGCACAGGTAGCTCATAGTCTGAAGATGTGCAGTTTTGTTTTTGATGTCATGCATTGAGCGGTCAGAGCTTTATGTAAAAATCTTAAATTGTTTATATTTGAGCAAATATGTATCAGTTCTGTTTCATATTTGGCATAATAATTTTGTTAGCTGATATGTACAATTTCATGGCATATTCACATTGAATTTCATTATGAATAGTGGACAAGCTTATAGACTAGATGTCATGCATATTAATGAGTAGGTAGAGCTAAATGTAAAATTTATGTAATGGTGATAAACCTGCAACTGCATGTCTCTTGTTTCACAAGTTCATATTGTTAGCTTTTGTTTTTCATGTTGTGAATGGTGGGTGTAACATTCATATTATTAATAGCAATTGTAGAATACCTTACCTTCCTTTTTCACAGTAGAAACACAACACTAAGCATTATCATTTCGTGGTTCTTAGATAATGTTATATATTTGACATGTCACTCTTGTAGTGAATATTGAACTTAACTATGTTTACCAAGGGGTAAACCATAATCATACATCTCCGGTTGACACTCTTATTTCACCCATTCTCACCTCCTTAATGGTTCTAACTTCGTCAAACATTTCCCTCACACACTTTCTTGCATATACAAATTTGTGCCATAAGATCTAAGCACATCTTCCCGACTTTTGAAACCCCGTTCTTTTGCATTTTCATAAAGATTTCTGTATAACTAATAAACAGATTCATTCATTCACATTATTACTTATCTTTCTGCTCCATATCTATTTTCCCCCTATAATTCACTTCCTAACTGGTTTCTACGGGGCAAGTACATGGCGCTATTCATGGTAACCTGAACTTGATTGATTGGTCAGTTGGGTTAGTATGGCTGTCTTGACATCATACTCCAATGGAGTTCTCTCGGGACGTTCAACCTTACTAGACTATACCCTGCTTTTTCCACATCTTTGGCATATATGACTGATTGTTAAGGTAAAACCACCATCAACCAAACAATCGAGGGTTTTCTGTTCACTGAACCATCTTTTTGTAAGTATGCCATAGTGTTACTACCTTTGTACGGGCTTCATTCAAATGGGATATAACAATGTTACAGGGATTTAACAGTTGTGTTTGTTATATTCAGATATGCTATTTTTCCTCAATTGGGGTTATTTCCCTTTCAACGATTATGTATAGCTTGAGTTAAACTTTTCACTTTCTAGTAATTGAAGGGTTCCTCTAAATATTATTTTTCACATGGAGAAGGGTATACATACATACTTAGGTGGTATGTTTATTTTAAACCAAATTTGCACTTAATATTTCAGTTTTTCTGCTTCTGGAACGCTTGACTTTGACCGTTGAAGTACGACTGTTAAACGCCTAACAACCAACCAATCACGTTATTGGATTTCTAAGTGAATAATTTTATTAGACGTTTGACATTTTTAATGTTGTATTTCGAATCTGTAAGCATGTTTTTATGTGATATTCAAATACATAAAGTTAGCTTTAAGATGAACATTCTGTGATTTTTATGTGTATACGATGTGTGAGCCCTGAAGAACCAAATATAAAAACAGTGGTGCTCGGACGAACCCTATATATGATTGTAGTGGTGCCCTGAAGAACCGTGTATATGAATATATTAGTGTCCCGAAGAACCCTATTTATGAAAACGTAGAGCCCTGAAGAACCCTCTTATGTAAATATAGTGGTACCTCGAAGAACCCTATTTTTTAAAACGTGGAGCCCTCAAGAACCCTCGTATGTGAATATAGTGGTACCCCGAAGAACCATATTTATGAAAACGCGGTGCCCTGAAGAACCCTCTTTGTAAATATAGTGGTGCCTCGAAGAACCCTAACAAGTTTTCCAGAGAACCTTTCCATAGGGTTCTTCTCAAAAACCCTTCCGTAGGGTTCTTTAAAGAACCAACAAGGGTGCTCTATTTGTGACAAGGTGAAGCACCCAAAAGGGTGCTCCGAAGTCACTTTTGTTTTAAGTCAGCAGTCACAAGCTTTATGTAGAGTTGTGAGTACATCTAGGCTCTTCTGCATCATAGATAGTGCTGTCCTTATCGACTGGAATGTACCCAGTCGTCCTGGGATACCTAGTTTAAATGAGAAAGAATTGCCATTTAAATCACTCCATCCACAAAGAAATTACAGAGTAAATGAAGAATCATGCTCACAGGACTATTTTGGAAATCATGTGTTATATTTGTAGCGAGTATTAAGTTGTCAAATGTAAAAAGTGATGTTTATTATAAATTGGAAATTGTAATGAAGTTGTCATACAGTTTTTATTGTTGCACATATTTTCCTAGACACATGTCTTTTGTAAAGGTAACCACCATGCAACAAAACATTACTTGCCTTACTATAGTAAAATGACTTCTTTTGTTTGAATGACTATGAAATATCCATACCCATTGTATTTAAGGATTAAAATCATTTCTGCTGACCACCCTAGTCTGATAGTATATTCTGAGGAATGCAGAATACCTTTACAAGAGCATGTGTGTGAAGTCATATATGACAAGCATGGAAAAGAACACATGACCATCCATCTTCATTCCCAACTGTGACTACCTGCCCCACACCTGCCACCCAACCCCATTCACTCTGAACCCTTCAAAATCCTGTGAAAATAAAAGGTCATCCACGCTGTTGTGAAAAAGCTATTGTAGAGAACTTAATTTGTAGTAACTGTCCATCAACACCCCCCCCCCCCCCTCCACTCAAAACCTTCCCCAAATAATTTGAAGAATAAAAAAAAACATTTCGAAGTAATGTTTATACTTTAATACGATCGTAAAACACCATTGTTTCAACAAGAGCTACAGAGAGAAAAACAAGCTGTGAACCCACTACACTACCGCGGCACGACTTAACAGTACTGCCTTACGTTCGAAAATATCAATATAGGAATCCAGCTCAATTGAAATACTTGACTTTCTGAAAGCCTTTAGCATGTGGAAACAAATTCCATAGACTTTGTGTGTGAAGGCAAATTGCATATCATTTCAATACAAGTAGGCAAGTTTGAGACGACAATAGTCAAACAGCGCTTCCATAAGGACAAGATTGCATTGTACGACGTAATCATTTTTATTGGGAGCTTTGCCAAAATGTGAAATTATTTTGTGGTAGTTAAGTTAAAACCGCTTGTTTTTTGACGGATATATTTTCCCCATGAACGTTGTGTACAATATTATGCTGAAACTGCGCATGTTCAAACTTTTCGGCCACATATTTTATTCATCTACTGTAGATGGCCATTTCCGAAATATGTGTTTGAGCTATCTTCATTCCTTTAATCAGCCAATGCGCAAGTGCATGCAACCGCAAAACACGCGATAAATATGAATATTCATAATGCTGCTCGTGTGTCCGTGATTGATGTGTTTACAAATAACTGTCAACGTGTCATATTTCATTATGTCAATGCACAGTGAACCGTAAGGGGGATTTGCAAATTCCTAGGGGATTTCGAGTCACAAAAATCGACCTAAAATCATAACGGTGGTGTCT
Source organism: Apostichopus parvimensis (assembly GCA_000934455.1). Taxonomy (NCBI): domain Eukaryota; kingdom Metazoa; phylum Echinodermata; class Holothuroidea; order Aspidochirotida; family Stichopodidae; genus Apostichopus; species Apostichopus parvimensis. The sequence goes on from KN882213.1 coordinate 28,506, forward strand.
TTTTAATAAAAACGTTGGATTTGGGGTAAGAGGATTGTGTTCTTTTACATGGTTAATATTTGAAGCGTTTTTTCCTCGTTTTAAATTTGAATATTTCACGTGCGCCGTTGCTACTAACAGACACCCCTCTTCTTTCATTCCACAATGCATGAAACGACATAACCTACTTCTTAGACGTTAATGCTTGCCCTGTTGGTATTTTCGTTATTGTTTTCGTCCTCTTCGGACAGTGCAATGTATTGTTTCGGATTTTTGATCGTTCCTCCTGTTGTATATGTACACATGTTTTCATACTTTGTAATCTCTTATCTTTTTAGATGTTATATATACTTGTTTTATACGAGCATTCAATTACCCTTTGTGGGGTTTAATAAAGTTTATCTTATCTTAAATCCCCTGTCCAGCTGACCAGCAGACACAGCAGCATAACTTGCACTTCTGTCAATGTTATCTATTGGTGCAACTGCAAAGCCACGAGAAAGTAGGGATGGCTTATCAGCCATTTCTTGGGCTGCAATTTGTGTCTGGAATCATTGATATGTGGATTTGCTGACAGTAACACCAAAGGAAGAAAGATAATGAAAACATGTTCTTGATGAACAACTGAACCTGTCAACCACGTCTGAGATAGCTAAATGGAGGGGTCAAAAGCAGTTATCGTTAAGTGTACATAACATGTTAGCACAAATAAAATAACGCTTCAGCATCTTCTTCCGATGTACTGTTGATGATACATGAAGCTGTTGAAGAAAATGTGTATGCCAACTGAAGTCACCACAAGACAGCAGTTGCTTCTTCTCAACATCATTTAGTGGGCTGTGGTAAATGAAATTCCATAGGAAGGGGGGTAATTTCAGTATTTCAGCTTCAATGTTGATTTGATCTATCCTAGAATATTTGACTGCTTGGTCCTGTATGGTCTTGGTTGCAGGAATCATTTGCTCTGATAGTGTATTACAAAAGTACTCCGAGCTGAGCTGATTTGGTGGGACTTGTTTTTTCTTTCTGAGTAAATCTACCTGCATTATGAGATCTGCCTTTTCTCGTGAAAAATGGAAAAGAGATGTATGTAAGCATGTTAGTATATCAGTCCCACATCGCCGGATGAGAGTACCAAGCCTACGCTGTTCACTGATGTGTGAAGCAATAAAACAATAACCTATAGCAGACTTAACTTGGGCGAAGAACTGCATTTTGTTTTTCTTACTTGGCAAGTCTTGATTGCTATTTTCAACCCATACTGATAAGCAATTGTTATAACTTTTGGAATAAAAATCATAGACTGTTTCAATTAAAATTGCTTTATCCTCTAATAACTCTCTACCTAAAAATAAGAAAGACTGTGCAAAGGCATAAACCTCACACTTATCAGCACTCTCAAGTGTGGTGGTTCGAAAATGGTCTAACAGCTCAGAGAGATATTGCTTTGAAGTTTTAACACTCTCCAAATACTCTGAGCTCATGGCATACCTTGAAACTGCCTGATAACAGGTGTTACACAGTAAACTATCTCTTTAAATAGTGACATCTGTCTTAAGGGAATGTTTAATATAAGCAGTAACAACACATGGTTCTCTGTGTGAACGCAATGCTCAACTTGTCGAAAGACATATGGAACAATCCTTAAAGATGATTTTGTTTGTTAGAATACAGTAATGAGCATGGCAAAGAGAAATTGTTTACAGTATAGCTCAATAGCAGTGGCATCATCAATGTCAAACAATTTTATTACAGTGCTACGGTTAACAAATTTTGATGTCTGATGCACATTTTCTTGACTAGTGCAATTTGGCAACTGACATGTATTTGACGAAGGCCTTTTAGAGGGAGGCCTACTTTCATCTTTGAATGAGGTTAGTCTAAGTTTACATGCATAGCAAACACAGTCATAATCCAAGATATTTTTCTGCCGTAGCACTATAACCAACTGAGAATTAGCAGGAGTGGCTTGAGCTATGTGCCAGTAACGTGGCTTGGACTCTTTACAAACAGTACATGGTCCAGCAACTTTCTCTTCATGGTATAACTGACAAGCTGTTTTCTTTGGCATGATGTCATGAAAGTTAAACAGTAAAAAAAACAGAATGACAAGTTCCACACGAAAATTATAAACTTATATGATACACATAAGCACATACACATTAGTCGGGGTGCAAATTGTTATCTTCCTATTCCCTAAACATACAATTAAATTAAGCACACTAGGTAATCAAAACTGTGGACTTGTAAGCAGCAATCTCTGCTTACTGACATTTTCAATTTCTAAGCTACACGTACAAGCAGAATGAAGGCCTATGTTGTACCCACATCCCAAAATCCCAAGGCTGCATGTGTCTCAAAAGGTTCAAGATCATTCCAACAAAATTAAACCCTGCCTTGTATTGATATGTTGGTTAGTGCACCTGCTACAACTAGTGGGCAAAACTGCAGCTAGGAAATAGGATGATGTTTATTCTACATAACTATTAGGGATAAATGAATATATAGATAGGCCTAGCCTTGTAAATGCAAGGATAGCCTACTAACTTTAGCCTAGAATTAGTCTAGTATTAAAACACCACTCCACCCAAGGCTTAAGTAATGCATTGCCTAAAAGTGACACTCCAGTGAACAGACTTAGGCCATAGCCTTACTTTATATCTAAGCTTACGCCGTGCCCTATTTTGTACTAGTACTACTAGAGCCAAGGCCAAGGGGGCCTTGAAGTTGAAGTAATTAAAATATGCTGATTTGGGCCTAGCCTAAATAGCACATGACTATATAGGCCTATACTAACTTAGGATTACAGAACCCTAATAGTATCATACATAAATTTAAGAGCGATCCGCGATAAGGAAACAATATAAAATCTGTCACAACGAATTTAAAGAAGTTACGGAGTGGCGAAGTCCTATCTACGTTGCTAACAAATATGTCCTACTTTAGTGTAATAGTACTGTAGAAAAGTAATAGTTACTTAAAGTACGTAGGCCTACACTAGGTATACGAAGCCTATGTGTTAGGCGACATTACAGTGCAACAACAACGTAAAGCCGTATGTACTGTTGCTAACGATTAAACAAGAACTTGGCATGATGTTTGAGCTCAATTTTTTTACGGGTCAACAAAATCCAAACTTACAGCGTCGATGCTTTAACGTATTGCCAACATTTTGAAACCAACATAATGATGACCTACATTCTAATACGGAAACCTTACAGATCCGAAAAGTCAGAGTTACTTACCTGCAAATTCTCCTCGCCGTTCCACAAGGGCAGAGAAAATCATTGATTGAAGCTAGATGAGAAAGAGTTCAACCGAATTCTAACGACGATGTGTCTTTGCACTATATAAGGAAGCTCTAATACCATATACGGCAATTCTCGGTGATCAAGATCATGCATAATTCATGTTTTAACGTAAGCTTCGGTATTGGAAACGACTCGGCTTATTTCCGCGCCATCTCCGATTTGCCACTTCCGGTTTGTGCATCGGATTCGTGAAAGTTGCGCAATAACGGTCGTTTTCGGCGAGGAGAGTTTCCACTGCAAGAGGTATTACGCAACAACAAAGTAAGTTTGCGCATACGTTGTCTCTACTCTCACACCAAACATAGCACAAGAGGCGAGAGATTTATTACAAGCCCCGCCTCCGACAACACCTTTTGACACACTTAAGGCTGAGCTCATTGAACGTACATCTGCCTCACAACAAAAGCGCCTTCATCAACTTTTAATACCGGAAGAATTAGGCGATCGCAAACCATCCCAATTATTAAGGCACATGCGACAACTCCTATGTGACAGTACTCTAGAAGAAAGTATTTTTTAGGCTGCCTACAAACAAACAGCTTATTCTAGCTCCATCACAGGATGCTGTCACCGTAGAGCAATTACCCACTCTAAGTAGTAAGAAGTAAGTTGAGTTTCGTCTATCCGACATGCTCAGTGATTAACCTCCGCCACGTATCACGATCTTGCGCAAGGTTTATTGCTTCCTCGAAATTGGTAATATTAATGTCCTTGAACTGCGACTTTATTTTTCCTAGCAAGGTAGTCACGGGCTTTCCAACTGGTTTAGCAGTATGTCTCAGTGCTTCTCTTAAAGCAACCTTTGCTGGAGCGTCCTCCTGGAGTCTTGCTACCTGACCGAAAAATCTGAATCTTGTATGTGCGACTATCGATGACCAAGGTGTTTGGTTGGTTTCGTTGTAGAGCTCATCATTTGATAACCAATTATTATTGGTCCATCTAATGTTGAGAATATTTCGAAGTAGTCTCCTTTGAAAAGTGTAAATTTTGCGATCAAGATCCTTCGTTGTGCCCCACACTCTTTAATAAAGTCTCGAAAATCCTAAGCTTAATGTTCCGGCTTATATTTTGGCTTTTAAAAATGATTGACAGTGTGTTGAAAGCACCGTTGGTTATACCAATTCTTCTGTTAATGTCTTCTTCGGTCCCCAGCAAGCTTCCAACATATTTGCACTTCTTCCAACTTTCATTTCCTTTTCTTGTGATTGTAAATTTCTCAGTTTTTGTGCAATTGATTTTCAGATTTCTTACTGCCAGTTTGTCAGAATTACCCACTCTTGCTGATATAATATTGGAAGTTGTGCCTTGTGTTAGTCCTGTAGTTGCTGTTGAGTACAGCATACCCGTAGTAGCCGCTGCTCCTTATTCGGTACAGGATGACATAGCAGAGCTTAGGAAGATGGTGGCAAAATTGACCACCAGAGTCAAAGATCTTTCACTTCAATGTAGACCTAATATGCACGGCAGGTCAGACTGAAGGCGTCGTGATGGCAACAATAGGCGGCGTCGATCCCGTAGTCCTTCTCAGTCCACTGAGTGTTGTTACCACTGAAATTATGGAATGAAGGCCAATAAGTGCATACCCCCTTGTAGTTGCCCTTCACACACAAGTCTCAGACGCAAGGAATAGCCAATGCCAGCAACTAAGGACGACGGGTGTGTCTGGCACTGAGAGTAATCGTCGTTTTTACATCACTGACAGAAGCAGTGGCAATAATTTCTTAATAGACAAAGGGGCAGATGCCAGTTTTATCCCTCTGTCTTCTGCACAGAAATATAAATTACCTTCATTACAAGCAGCTAACAAGACTGCAATTGCTGCTTATGGTGAAAGGTGTTTTCCACTTAATTTAGGTTTGAGGCGTACTTTCAGGTGGATTTTTATAGTAGCTGACGAGGCGTACCCCCATAATAGGTGCTAATTTTATACATCATTTTTCATTGTTGGTAGACGTTAAGATTGCAGATTGATAGATCCTAGTACATCTCTCACTATTCATGGCTTTCATTCGTTTGCACCTCCCATCAGCCCATCTTTTTGTATTAGTAATGGGTCAATCCAAGTATCATTCTTTGTTACGTCAAATTCCCAGACATTGTTAAACCCCGGTATTGTCAAACTGTCCTTAAGCATAGTGTCACGCATTCTATTGTAACAAGAGGTCCTCCTGTTCATGCTAGGCCCAGGAGATTAGCACCGGATCGTCGTAAGGTGGATAAGGCCGAATTCGAGCACATGTTACAATTAGTGATCATTCAACCTTCATAGAGTAGTTGGGCTACACCACTTCATATGGTACCCAAGAGGACTGGCGATTGGCGTCCCTGTGGGGACTATAGGGCACTTACCAATGTCACAATACCTGATCGATACCCTATTCCTCACATAAACGATTTTACTTCAACACTATCAGGTAAAAAAGTGTTTTAAAAAAAGTACTGGCCTATCATCAAATACTTGTAGAGAATGGTGATGTACCTTAAACAGCCATCAGAACTCCATTTGGGTTGTTTGAATTTGCTAGGATGCCTTTTGGACTCGCAAACTTTGAGCAAACTTTCCAGCGTTTTATCGATCAGGTGTTAAGAGGTTTGCCATTTGTTTATGCATATATCGATGATTTGCTTATGTTAGCTCTATTGCTGAGGAGCACTGTTCACACCGTCAGCAATTATTCCAGAGGCTAGATGATTATGGCATAGTTATCAATCCAACCAAATGTACTTGTAGTGTGTCTTCCCTGGATTTGATAGGGCATTTTGTCACTTCTAATGGTATTACTCCCTTACCTGCGAAAGTTAAAGCTATTCAGGATCTTCCGCCTCCTACTACACTACGTCAACATCGGGAAGTGTTAGGCTTGATTAATTTTTATCGGCGGTTTATACCTAATTGTGCTGATATCGTACAACCGCTCACAGACATATTGAAGTGCATTGAGAAGAATAAGGCTATTAGTCTTTCCGAAGATGCTCTTTCTTCTTTTAATAAGGTTAAGTCGAAACGCATGAAGCCTGCGGAGACTCGTTATTATAGCACTTTTGCCAGAGAGTTGTTAGCTGTGTATTTAGACATTAAGCATTTTCGTCATATTTTAGAAGGTACAAATTTTCACGTTGTCACAGATCATAAGCCTCACTCTTGCAATGTGAGTTCAGATCGTTATTAACCGCGGGAAATTAGACATTTAGACTTTATTTCTCAGTTCACTACCGACATACGTCACATTAAGGGAAGTGAGAATATTGTAGCCGATGCGCTATAGCGTTATGCTATTGAAGCTTTCGAAGTTTCGCCTGTACCTACTGTCGACTTAGAACTCGTTGCTTCCAAACAAGGTGAGGATGAAGAGCTTATTAAGCTACGTAATTCGCCTTCACTGCAAGGAGGTACCACTACATAGTTCGCAGGGCACCATTATCTGTGACGTTTCAACAGGGGTTGCTCGTCCATATATTCCCGTACGATTCAGACGGGCATTTTTGGACCCTTTACATTCACTGTATCACCCTGGCATTCGTGCAGCTCAGCATTTTATTGAATAAACGTTTTATTTGGCATAGTATTAATAAGGACGTTAGGAATTGGGCTAAGTCTTGTTTGTCCTGTCAAAGGGCAAACGTTCATCGTCACCCCAAGGCTCAGTTATAGGTACTTTGCTTCACCCTGATTCCAGATTTAGTCATGTCCATATCGACAATGTTGGTCCTTTGTCTACTTCAGGTGGATTTTTATATTTATTGACTGTTTTGGACCGGTTTACTAGGTGGCCGGAAGCTATACCAATTGCGAAAATTTTTGCCGAAACAGTACCACAGGCATTTCTATCTAGGTGGATTGCAATTTTTGGTGTCCCTGTCAACATCACTACTGACAGAGGTGCACAGTTTGAATGCATTATTCCGACATCTTGGGATAGTTTTAGGTTCTAAGCGGTTCAGGACTACAGCTTATCATCCTGCTTCAAATGGTTTAGTCGAAATATTTCACCGTCAGTTGAAATCAGCTCTCAAGGCTCATGACAACCCTGACCATTGGGTTGAAATGTTGCCATTAGGTTTGGTAGGTATTCGTACTGCTCTCAAGGCAGATTTACAGTGTAGTACAGCTGAGATGGTTTTTGGCAGAACTTTTTACACAGAAGCCCTTGTTGCCACATCTTCTGGAGGCCAATCTTGGCCCGAATCACAAAAGCTCATACAAATCCTATCGGATCCAATATACGTGCCACTTGACTGACAATTTGACGCTTTGTCCGTTTTTCGGGCTCATCGGTTTCAGTATGTGGGCGTCTCACATGTTACTTCAGATTAACCTTGTAGGACAGTGTATCTTCTTCATGATACCAAACGTCTTATTTCGACAACTTTTTGGCAAACCCTATTTCGTCCACCTCCGTCATTTGGTTATTGTATGTCTCTGCATATTCTGGATTTTTGGACAGTCACTTTTCTGTACACTTGAAAGTCCTCTCCACTTGTGCTCGGTTGTCAGGGAGTAAGTTTGCATGTTTCCTCAACGGATATGGTACTAACCACTGCTTCCTTACCTTTTGACAAGATTCGCTGCTCATCTTGCCTTCATCTTGTTCTAACTTGCTGAGTTTGGTACGTTTACATGGGCATGATGACGGTTTAACTCCCATACTCTCTGTTGACCAGAATTCAGTCATATCTACAGGTGTTGTGACTTTGATGTAAAGTACAGTTCTTCTCTGTGACTGTTCTCCATTGCAGGATCCGAAAACCATACAGCCCAGTGGTGATTGTCTTGCCACCAAATTTGTGGACTGTCTCATCTCACCGCAGTGCATTGCTGCATAATCGACCCCAACCAGCTGATCAACATGTCCATACCCCCTATTGATATCCTTAGATTCCAGATGTATCTTCTGCAGGATCTCGTGTAGCTATCTTCTCGATCTCCTCACTGATACTAGGCATTCCAACATCACAGATAGTAAATACTTAGTTGGTAGTCAGTGATCTTACGTTCAGCTGTAACTTCTTGGTAATTATTTGCTCTTGATCACCACCTACATTTGTGATTGTCACGTCCACATGCCTCCCCTTTAACCTGGAGCTCTCAGCAACAGATGAGCGGAACAATGTAATCTCTGTTCCAGAGTCGAATAGCACATTTCCAATCCGGAGTTTACCTGCTTGGTACCAAACGTTACAAGGAATGGCATGTCTGAATAAGTTAATCTTCAAGAGATGTTTGACCCCACCAATGGCAATGGACAAACCTGTACTCTGCATCTTCTCAGATGCATCGGAAGATGCGTTTGGAGCATGTGTATACCTGATATGGCGAACAGAGGATAACAGGTATGATGCTAGATTTGTCACTGCAAAGTCTAGGGTTGCACCTCTGAAGCAACTCACCATCCCACGACTTGAACTACAGGCAGCAGTATAGGCAGCAAGACTGGGAAAGACACTGATGACCTGACGATGTTGCTGGAAAAGGTAATGTTCATGACCGACTGTATGATTGCTTTGTCCTGGATTCGAAGTCAAGTAAGGACTTTCAAGCCATTTGTTTCCGCCAGGGTGGGAGAAATTCAGACCCTAACTGACCCTTCCCAATGGCATCACATCCCGGGAGAAGTTAACCCAGCTGATGATGTCTCCAGAGGAATACCAGTCGACAAATTGATGGACAGATCGGCGAGATTTCCTGTGTCTACCTGAAGATGAGTGGCCCATAGCCAAGGTAAATCCTGACGAAGAAGCCGATACTGGGTTGAATGAAAGACGTCAAGTTCAACAAGTCTGCCCGCTGGCTACAGCGAAGGTTCTTGATGGCGACATAATCTCCAACTGGGGGAGACTGGTGGGAGTCACGGCCTATGTATTCAGATTCCTGAAGAAGTTGAAAGAGAAGTGTAATTCCAAGGAAGTGAAACATACAGGTTGCCTCACTCACACCTGACGAATTGAAAGTCCAGTGATATGTGCTTGTACAATGGGGAAGTATCACTTTGGAGTTCTCATCCAGGGCGACGGTTTTCATGTGGAATATGCAGGAGCGGATGATGCTAATATTCACACTGCTTTCCATCCATGACTTCAGTGCATTGCTTCTTTCTTTTACATTTGCCATTCTGTGGGACCTACCTGCTTTGTTCATACAACAAAAACAGGCATTGTTCTCCTTTATGATGTCCATTCGCTGGTTGTACGACATCTCTTTGAACTTTTTGCATTGATTAACCAGTGTGTGGATGTTTGTCAAATCCAACACTTGTGAAACGGCTTTGCTCCGACATCTCCAATGATCTACAGTGAGTCCTGTCCAGTGTAGTTGACTTTAAAATTTGTCTTGCTCGACTCGCATCTGATTGGAGCTGTTGCCCGCATTGTTAATTTCATTTCGATTGTTAACAATTCAATCACCATTGATATGGTAGCCTGTTCTTCCTCCCTCTCCAAGTGCCGAAACCATAACTTTCTGTCACCGACACTTAGCTTTCTTTCAATAAGGGCCATCATCTGACTATTATCCATATCCTGTGGACGGTTGACTTCCTTCAGTGTGTTGTAGCTTCTTGGAATGAGATGAACCAACTCACAAAATCTGGAATCTTCCTTCTTTCAGAGCCCTGAATTTGTTCAGGTCATTGATCATGGCGTCAGCGATGAACCTTGGGTCACCATACACTGAGTCAAGGTATTCCCACACAGCGTGATAGTCACATCAAATTCCTGGGACAATTTCTGCAGGTTTTCCATAAATGCATGTTGTTAATAGGGAAATGGCATCCCTCTTGATGTAGTTGTTATCTACTGCTTGCAGGAAGTCGGAGTTTAGACGTGGTATTCTCTGATATCACCGCCAAATTTGGACATTTTTGGTTTTTCAAATCTGCTAGCAGTTGTAATGGTTGGTCTTACCTCAATATCTTCTCGACTAATTACAGGCTCTTCATCGAACCTACCAGATACTGAAGCAACCTCCTCTTCAGCAATATTGACAGAAACCAAGTTATCATCTTTCGAGTTGGCTTCAACTGATGTTTCATTTACAGGATTCACTGTTACATCATGGCAGTAGTCATTCACTTTTACGTTGATAGTAAGGAACGCCAGTTGGCATTCATTCATCCAGTTTTCTTGTTACTCATATTCATCCTCATCTTTTATAACGAATGAATACGCCACATGTTTGGTACAGACCTCATTGAAGGCTTCGTTGCACTCACTAAATGATCTAGAAGAGAATACAAGAGTCAAGAGAATACACAGATTTTCAGTTGAACTGTATGATCAGAATAATCATCTTTATTCTTGTCAATGAGTTTCATTCAATCTGGTATCAAACAAATAAATTAATCTTAACCATTAAACTTAGTAGGTTACAATATAGTAAATCGTTATTGAAAGGGGGGTGTAGGCGGTTTTACCTATTTAACGCAACGTAGTCGCCAAGAACCTGAAGTATTTTTAAGGGACGGCCTGAGGAACATGAGCTTATAGCATGTTCCTCATGGTGAAACATAATTGCACCTTTTAGGTGAATTGAGTGTACTGTTAATAGTAGGAGAGACTTGTGTAGGTTGTTATGACCAACTAGACCGGTTTCTGCTCTAAACTGTATAGGAGGAGCTTCATCAGTAGTAGCCTTTCAATATTTTTTATTCGGCCTGGGCGTCTCGTTCTCAAAATGCATCTATTTTCTGTGCACGAGTTTTTATGGACTCATAGTGCAGCTATAAGAGCATCTAAAAGAGCTTCGTGTGAACCTTGAGAGTCAGCTGATTCTTCGTTAGTACGAAACCTTGAATTAACAAGTAAATCTTTGAGATTTTGGGCCCTTTTGTAGGCTAGAATCGGTTCTTTTTGAAACAGTTTGGATAATTCCGCGTGTTGCGAGATTAAGTGGCAATGTTTTAAAAGTGTTTTTTTTTAAATGCGTCTGTAAACCCTTTTTGCTTTTTGTTTTATATGATGAAGCGGATTCTCATTTTTCTTTTTAGGTCTTTCAATGACTTGAGAAGATCACTTCGTTTATGGTTTTCTGGAGTTGCTAGGAACTTCAGACCTTTTCCCGGCGCAATAAACTCTATATTGGACATGTTTCTGTCTGATAGGTTCTTTACGAACTTTTTTAGTGTTTCTGCTTCTTTTCAGTGACTACTTGTAGTCTGTAGCTCCCTGTTGGTGGTGCGGAATTTTACGGAGCTTTTAGTAGCTTTCACTGATCGGACATGTTTGCGTTTTTTAGATAACGAGGAAAAAGGAAGAGCTAGATTCCTCCCTTTTCGCTGACTTTTGGAGGATGGTTGTCAGTAGCCGGTTTGCCTCAGGAGCTTCTATATTTGACTCTAGGTCGGTCTCGGCTCTTCATTTCTTTTCTAGAAATCTCTCCCGTTGCCTTTTTGCCTAGCGGGATAACTCTTCTCTCCAGATTATACGGAGTGGTTTGCCTGCCCGTTGGAGTACTTGATTCCAAGAATCAAAGAACTCCTTCGAGTGGTTCAGTTGCCCCGGGAGTCTAGGTGGGTCTCTTTGGACCTTCAGTTGATAGCTGGCTTTTTTGATAGCCGTCTATCTGGGAGAATTCTTTTGTGAGAGTAATGAACCTTGACTGGAGCTCCTTGAGCGCATCTGTGTGGCTTGTGACCTTCTTGTAGGTTTCCTCTTTCAAGTGGATCCTGTTTTAAGTGAGTCCATGACTGGTTATGCCTTTTAGCAGAAAACCCTTGAGCTTAAGTCGATTTTTACGGACGTGAGGCCAAGTACCCAATTCCCACTACTGGCATCCCGCCCCCTCCCCCACCACTTCCTTAAATTGTTTTCAAATTCCCCCGATTGAGCCCCGAGGAGCGGGGCATGGCCATTTGCGCAGTCCACTGCCCCCCCCCCCAAATGGTAGGCCTACAACATAGTTTTGGTCTAACTCTAAATACATATCGAAAATTTAGTTGGCCGAAATGGATTTAGGTCTCCAATAATTTCAGTACCAATAAATTTCGGATCACAAGCACTGTTTGGGTCATAACAAACCTTGGGTAAATATTTTGTTTTCAAACCAATTTGTCGATAACCAAAATTTGCTCGGAATTTTTTATAGGGTCGTCGGAACATAGGGACGTCGGAACATAGGGACGTCGGATGATAGGGACGTCGGAACATAGGGACGTCGGAACATACACTGCAAAAACTCGGTTGTTAAATTTAACACCCATGGTGTTAAATTTGTATTCTTCTTGGAGTGCATATTTGCCAACACCAGCAGGTGTTAAATTAACACCAAGTCGAGAATCCTTTTCTTTACACCACAAAGGGTGTTATATTCATTATCTTTGGTGTTGGTATTGTTATTCCGGTTGGTGTACAACTTACACTAACTGAATTGATTTTAACACCAAAAATGGTGTTATTTAGATCTTCCCACTGATGTTGACTTGCAGGTGTTTTTTCATCCAACCCAGATCGTGTGAAGCAAAAGCAATAAACAACAGGTAAAAACCCAAGATGTCATTTTCAATGTGTTACACGTTTTTATATTCAACTTGGAAGCATCAGTTGTACAGAAAACACCTTATCAAGTGCATAAACAAGAATGAACAAAAGCTTGTCTCACATGAGCAAGCCCATAAACTGATTAGAAACTTTTTTTTTAATGAAGGTAAATCAGATCATAATGCTTGCATATTATGAATGCTTAAAGT
>KN882213.1:46047-95386 GCA_000934455.1 Apostichopus parvimensis
TCATCAGCAAGAGATTCAATGCAACTTATTTATTATGTCTTTCGACAGCAGCTTAACGCAGCACGGAACGATTGAGAACCCACCTCAAAATTATGTTGCCTGCATTATAATCAGTGTAATGATGAGTGTGAGGCTACTTTAAGGGCCTTGGTCTAGTCTTAGCCTAGTTTTGTTGGTGGCCAATAGAACGTCTGTAGGCCTAATTTACAGTAGGGCGTCCTTATTAAGTTAAACTAGCTGGGGCGTAAACTATACATATAGGCTATAGGTCACCCTTTGAACTGGGCTAGGCTACATCATACATGCATTATATTCGAGATTATGGAGTATGCCTAGTATTGTATCACTATCACTCTCCATTTCACATTGTATTAGTAAAATGGAAAGAAGTACTCTAATTTAAAAGTGAATGCCTACCGGTTTCAATCAAATCTCTGAATTCCTTGCACACCACAACCTTCCTTGCTTCATTTGGAAATAAACGAACGATTAGCATTTTGCCCCCTTCGTATGCACCTCGTCCGCTTTGCGCGACTTTGGCTGTATCAGCTTCGCCGACGATATCGATATGTTAATTACTGCCACTACTATGGACCAATTAGGAGTCCCGGTTTCTATGACATCATGTATTTACGCGGTAAGGAGAGTAACTTGTAAAGGGATTGGCTGAAAGTTCTACCTGAACGAGGTTGAAGGTCAGATTGTATTCTCTTTGGTATTGTATTCTCAAATCAACACTGAATTCAACACCGACCAGCTAAATCCAAAATATTAACACCGGAGTTTTTGCAGTGTAGGGACGTCGGAACATATGGAAGTCGGAACATAGGGACGTCGGAACATATGGAAGTCGGAACATAGGGACGTCGGAACATAGGGACGTCGGAACAAAGGGACGTCGGAACATAGGGACGTCGGAACATAGGGACGTCACCATTCAGAGCTACCAGTGCTGTGTGTAAGTGAGATATCCAAGTTTCAAAAGTTAGTAGCTGTCCAGAGCCGCAGAGAGATACCCATATCTCAACTTTATGATGGTCTGGTATGTGAAGGACTTATTTGAGAAGCATTGTTTGGAGCTCACACTGTTGAAGACAGCATGTGAAATTCCGCCCTCTTTGCGCCGTTCCCACGAACGCGGCTTGCTTCAAGCATGCATAGGTAGAGCTAAAATAAAAAGCGCAGATAATCTGCGCAATTTTAACCCGCGTTTCAACGTGTTAACTCCAGACATAGCGGCAAGATTGGAAAAGCTTGGGAAACGTCCGAATCAGGTTCGAGGAATATATTTGGCTATTTTGTACTATTTCTTACAATGGCGGGATAATTGGTAACCCAACCTGCGATGATCATGATCGCGGGAAAGCGTACAAGTGTATCACGTCATATCTTTCGTTCACCAATACTGTTTGTTGTGTTTTTTATATACGTGTAAGCTAAAAAAAAAACAGGCACGCGACAGTCCAGCACAACGCCGCGGGGGTTCACGCAAGTGATAGACCAATGGATTACTAGTATGCATGCTGTGGGAGAGTCTCGTATAATTACCCTGGTCACCGTTGGAAAAGTGCGTAAATCTACTTGACAGGATACATGTATCACTTGTATGTATATGTGACGTATAGCAAGCCATATGTACAGATACGGTAAGTCACGGAGTTGTACCGTAAGAACTCCCTTGTATTTCCTCTCCGCGATATAATTGAATTCGCTACCAACGCTGATTAATATTAGAATCAAATAATATTATAAGCGCGAAATCCGGATGCTATGTTAAAATCACATCAGGCTTACATTTAACTCAAGCGTTCATTCGATTCCGTGGCGGTTGCATTGAATTTTGCGAACGATACAACATTGAAAGATTAGTCCAGGTGAAATTTCGTTTTCATATCTTAAAGAGGAATATAATTGTGTGCAATTTGCATTGAATTCCTACGTATTTAATATTTTTTTTTACGTTTCGACGTAGCTTTTTTGCAGATATAAGTTGCCACTTTTCGTGCCAAAAGTGTTACTTCATTGGTGCACACTGATAAATGATGTTTTGTTTTCCTTTAAAATTTACGTTTCATTTTATACTCCACAATTGGATGCATCCATAATGTAAATGTACAATTGGTATTGGTATTTTATAAACTTCACATCCCCTTTAGAATGAAAAAATCAAGAAACTAAACAAAACATTATTTGTCATTGCTTACTTCACTTTTGGTAGAATATGATATAACTTAAACTGTCATTATCTCAAAACGGCACATAGGATTTTAATGCAAATTTCCCCACAATGCTAAGAGTGTGTTCCTCTGTAACATAGCAATTTTCACCTGGACTATTCTTTTAACATCATGAGGTTATGTTTTTGATGTATTGTGTACTATGATATTCTGGTAAACTTGGCTAGTACTACGGCGATTTCCACAATACAAAATGATAGTTTTACGACGCGTGGCCTTTTATATTTATGATTCCACCGTCCTGAACGTGATTCAAATATGTTAAACAAACTGTTTGAAACGTCATCGACCAGCCATATAAGACCAACTAGACTGATATCAGGTAGGGTGTATTATTTTTCATTGGATTTTCTTTCTGTCTTGTCTAAAGTTAAAGTAATGACAGTACAGCCATACCCAAAAACCCAAAATAACCCCCAACTTTAGAAAGGTACTAACTGTTTGTGTGTGCACTCCAAATACGTTATAGTCATGTACAAGGCGATTCGTTAACTCATAAACTGAGAATAAAATAACATGAAATGGCAGAATCAGGCTATAGAATGGTTTCATTAAGTCGAATTTTGTATATTCAGAGAACATTTTTGACTGCAGGTTGGTCGTTTCGTGTGGGTTTTGCGTGTGTTTGTATTTTGATCACTATAATTTTCATCGTGGCTGTTCCGTTCTTATGGAACTTTCAGGTACAACTTTCGGCAGGTGTGTGTGTGGGGGGGGGGGGGCGATTTATTCAGTCCCACTTTTAATTACTTTTGTTTAGTAGTTGGAATTTTAAAGGTTAAATGTTGTCCCCTTCAAATTTGCAGCCGACCCAACCCCCCTGTCACCACGCAAATCATTTATAATATGTAATCGCGATGTGATGTGAAATAATTACAAATTAATGTAACTACATGTTTTGCGCCCGTCTTCATCCTGCATTTCATGACTTTATTCACCAGTAAGGGGTCCGCTTTGTTTGGAAGGCTTGAAACATCCAAACAAACTGGTACGGAGTAGAATACGTGCCGTCGGATGAGCAAAATACGATTCAGAGATGATTTTGAGGATTTGGGATCCCCGTCAACAATGATAGGACCAAAGTACTGCAAATGTTATTTGAATTGAAGGCGCTCGAACATATTCTTGCAAAACTCTTGAACAATTTCCAATAGATCAAAGCATCACATGTGAAGTGTGCAACAGCAAATGTAAAGATGAATAATTCGGGGAGGGGGGGGGGGCCGAGCTCGGAAGGCTACTATGTTCCTTAAAGTGAGAAGTTAGTCTGGTATATACATATCCCCAATATCGTATACACCAAATAAACTGACTTAAGATGAAATAAACCACAAAATAGATAATATTTGCCATACAGGTACCCTGACAAGGTAACATGAATTTTCAACGTAGTTAAACCGCCTCTGCAAAACTTCCGGATTTTATCAGAGATAAGAGGCGTGTAGCGCTTACTTTGGTTGAGTCGCTGAATCAAAATAGATCATAAGGTTCTTTTAAAATTTATCTTGGCATCATTGGCTGTTTTATCATTCGGTATTCATATCATAAGGGAAAGAAGGAGGGCAACTACACTGCACATCAGGAAAGGGAGACAAATTGCTGCATATATGCGTGATAAGAAGAGACGTCAACGGTCATACATGGTAACTATGGCCCTATCCGTAACGACAAATAAAAACCAAGCCTAGAAGCATTTCGGTGAAACCGAGAAGCTCGTCCGGTTGTGAAAATATGAATGTTAATTTCACAGACACAGATTGGAAAGAAACATTTTCCTTCATTTGTGATTCACTTCGGCCATATATCGGAAAGCGGCTCACAGTAATGAGGAGACCGATTTCTGTCAGAACAAGAGTGGCAACTACGATGTGGAGAATAGCCACCAATTGCGAATACCGCACATTGGGAAACATGTTTGGTGTCGCCAGAAAAAATGCTTGTAAGATAGTTTATACGAGTTTTGCTCTGCCATAAACGAAGTGTTCCGAGAGGAGTATTTACAATTTCCAGATGATGAAGAAATCAATGTGTTGGCGCGATCGACGGAAGACATATACATTATTTCTCCAACTGATCATCCAGCTGATTATTACAACCGGAAGGGATATCACGGCATTGTATTACGGGCGGTTGTTTACTTCCGCTACAGGTATATAACCCATATAACCAGGGGGGGGGGGTACACTGTAAGAAACGACCGTAAATTTGACGGTATTTTACTGTGCTTTTCGACAGCAGCGTACTGTAAGTTCAGTTCACAGTAATTTACTGCAATGTGAAGTCGTTTCTTGCCACTTATGAAATGTCAGGAATAGATTCAGAAACCTACAGTAGGCCTACATCATTACTGTATTTTGGACTCAACTTGACTCCCACAATGCATTGCATATATTACGAGGCAACTGGTACGGTGCTGGTGTATAGCGGGCCATCAGTCTCAAATCATGGGAGATCGACTTATACCGATTTAAATCGACATATACCAGTTTCCTTCGACTTATACCAGTTTCCAGCAGCTGAAATTGACTTCTACCGATTTAAATCGACATATACCAGTTTCATTCTACATATCATCGATTTAAATCGATGATTAGTAAAAGAAATCGATGATATGTCGAAGTAAACTGGTATATGTCGATTTAAATCGATGATATGTAGAATGAAACTGGTATATGTCAATTGAAATCGACATATACCAGTTTCATTCTACATATCATCGATTTATTTGACTTATCATCGATTTAAATCGATGATATGTAAAATAAATCGATGATATGTCCATTTAAATCGACATCTACCAGTTTAAATCGATGATATGTCGAATTAAATCGGTAGAAGTCAATTTCCGTGGACTTATACCAGTTTCTATAGCGTCTCAAATCGACATATACCTATTTAAATCGACATATCATCGATTTAGCTCATTAACATATTGCAAATCCCGATTTCGGTGATGATTGACATGTGAATACTCCCACTCTTGATAGGTAATAAAATTGAAAATCCAATGGAAAATGATGTTTGGAATTTATGCTTGTTCCTACGCACAATTGTAGAATTGCTTTGCGCGCCTCGTATTAGTACAGACATGGTAGAATATTTGAACGTACTTATTGATGGATATATGCAGCTAAGGAGTAGTACTTTTCCTGACAAGAGATTTATACCAAAGCATCATTTCCTCGCACACTACCCTGATCTTATTCTTCAATCTGGGCCATTAATTCATGTATGGAAGATGCGTTTTGAAAGCAAGCACACATATTTTAAGCGATGTGCTAGACAGTCCAAAAACTTAAATGATATATTTGCAGCACTTTAGCATTGAAGCATGAGCTTTACCAAGCATATTTAAATGCAACATTCAGAACTCTGTGAAAGATTTCCCATTTACAGCAGTGCATACTATTTCCTATAATTCTGTAGCTTATAAACGAACAATGTACAAGAGAGAAATGTAAGTTGTCCTTGAACATGGTGATGATTGACTTGTCTTTGGAAAAATTTTACTTATACTGGTTCACAATGGTACAACAGTTTACTTTGTTCTAGAGAAATGCCAGTCAATTTATTTGCCACACTTAGGTGTTTATGGCCTTGTTATTAATGCCCTTGGTAACTTCCAGTACCAGTGTAGTAAAGCAGGCGACCTGCTTGATTACTATCCTTTATGCCAATATAAAGTAGATGGAATGAGGATAGTAGCACTGCACCATGCAATTATGTCAAGCTAGATTGTTTCCAGAAAGTTCGAGGTAAATGATGACGGATTTTAAGAAGGCAGTTGTTCATGTGTTACCATCGTTGTCTGCCGTTGTCGACCACTTAAGTGACTGTGCGGTGGCAAACGAAAGCGACCTTGAATTTGTGGAGGAAAATGATCTTAAAGAATTATTGCAACCGATCCAGTGCCGTAAACTATTACGCTCATGGAAAGTAAAAGGTATGTACAGTGCTTTTATATCTCATATCTTATGCATACATGTAAGTCCCACGGTTCGACAAATCAGTAAAAATTCAAGTTGCCTGTTTTCAATTAGTAAGCCATGAACAAATTCTGGTTCATACTTCCTGTATCTCACTCGATTGTTCATGGTCTCATTCATTGGCCTCCGTCCGTCTGTGCAGACGATGGATTGCGTTCCGTTACTTTCGAGCAGCGTCTGCGGTGGCTGTACAGGCCTATCCTTGAGTGGCAGTCCTTAGCACAGTCAGTGCAGACATGGATGGTATCTTCTTTTGAGCTAGAGCTAGATTCCTTCCTTCTTTGGCGCTTGAGGTCTTGTTGCTCTCTTCTGTCTTGCTCTGCTCTATCTATTCCCTGTTTCACTTCATGTCTCCAGGAGGGGCGATCTACTACTATGTCTTCCCAGGTGTTGATGTCCATGTGGGCTGACAGGAGATCCCTTTTGCACGAGTCCTTGAATCTGAGCTGTGGGCGACCTGTGGATCTTGTGCCACACTCCAACTGACCATACAGTAGGTCCTTGGGGATGCGTCCTTTGTCCATTCGGGAGACGTGTCCAAGCCAGCGTAGCCGACGTTCACTGAGCATTGCATAGATTGATGTTGACCTAGCCTTGCACAGAACATCGTTGTTGGTGACCTTGTCCTCCCATGTGTGGCCCATGATCTTGCGGAGGCATCTGAGATGGAAAGCATTTAGTCGGTGTTCTTGCCTGGTATATGTTGTCCAAGTCTCGCTGCCATAGAGAAGCGTACTGAGAACACATGCTTGGTAGACTTTGAGCTTGGTGTGCAGCGTCAGGTTCTTATTCGTCCAGACTCTGGTGTTGAGTTTAGAAATCACTGTGGCTGCTTTTCCAATGCGGGCGTTGATCTCACCATCCAGGGACAAGTTGCTTGACATCAGGGAGCCCAGATATTTGAAGTTGTCCACTACTACAAGTGTGGAGTCAAGGATCCTGATTGCTGGAATAGATGAAGTATTCTGTGCCATGACCTCTGTTTTCTTTATGCTGATGGTTAAGCCAAATTCACTGCATGCCTGGGAGAAGCAGTCCATAAGATGCTGGAGTCCCTCTTCGGTGTGGCTGGTAAAAGCTGCATCATCAGCAAACAGCAACTCCCTTATCAGAACACGAGTGGTCTTGGTCTTGGCTCGCAGACGGGCTGGGTTTAACAGTTTGCCATCGTGCCTGGTGTGGATATAGATCCCATCAGTAGAGGTCTGGAAGGCATACGACAGAAGCAGAGAGAAGAATATTCCGAACAGGGTTGGTGCAAGCACGCAGCCCTGCTTAACTCCACTTTTGGTCTCAAAGGGTTTGGATGTGCTGCCATTGAAGATGACTGTGCTCTTCATGTTTGTATGGAAGGACATGATGATGCTGAGGAGTGTCGAAGGACATCCTATCCTCTGCAGCAGCTTGAAGAGTCCACTGCGGCTAACATGATCAAAAGCCTTGGTAAGGTCGACGAAAGCTAGGAATAGTGGTTGTTGCTGTTCCCTGCACTTTTCTTGGAGCTGTCTCACAGAGAAAATCATGTCGAAAGTGGACCTTCCTGATCTGAAGCCACACTGGGATTCTGGATACACCCTGTCAGCTAGCACCTGAAGTCTAGCTAGGACCACACGTGCGAACACCTTGCCAACAATACTGAGGAGGGATATTCCACGATAATTGTTGCAATCGCTCCTGTCACCCTTGTTCTTGAAGAGGGTCACTATCTTGGCATCACGCATGCTTTGTGGTACCTGTCCTTCTTTCCAGCAGAGGCAGATAAGCTCATGGAGATGGGGTAGAAGTGTAGCTTTTCCTTCTTTGATGACCTCAGGTGGAATGGCATCATTTCCTGGAGCTTTGCCGCTGGATAGTGCATCAATAGCTTTTTCAAGCTCAATCATTGTAGGCTCCTTGTCTAGGTTCTCTAGTACTGGTAGGACAGGGATGCAGTTGATGGCATCTTCGGAGACCGTGTTCTCTGTTGAGTATAACTCAAGGTAATGCTCCACCCATCTGTCCATCTGCTTCTTTGGGTCAGTGATTATCTCACCTGATTTTGTCTTCAGGGGTGCTGACTTCTTTACAGCTGGCCCAGTTGCCTGCCTGATTCCTTCATACATGGCCCCGATGTTGCCACTAGTGGAGGCCTGTTCGATGGAGGTGCTCAGCTGAGTCCAATAATCATTAGCATATTTCCTGGCAATCCTCTGACTCTCAGCCCTAGATTTCCTAAGGGCACTCAACGTCTTGGCACTTGGATCTTGCTTCCATCTTATAAGAGCCTGTCTCTTGGCTGTTGTTGCAGGTTCAATAACTTTCAAGTTGGAATCATACCAGTCGGTGTTTTGTCTTTTCTTCCTCCCAAAAGCATCAATGGCTGACTGGTGGATGAAGGAGCTAAGCTGACACCATCTTGATTCTGCAGTTTCATCAGGAAGAGCAGGACCAAAGTTCTTCATAGATGCGTTGAATTTGTGAGTTTCTGCAGTATCCGCAGTACAGGCAGTGTTGATCTTTGGGAGACCTCTTGGTTTGGCATGATGTATCCTTTTGGGCTGCAGTACAACTTTGCTGATGACTAGAGCGTGGTCGGTATCACAGTCAGCGCTATGGTAGCTGCGGGTTGTATGCACATCACCAATGCGACTTCTTCTAGTGATGATCAGGTCAAGCTGATGCCACTGGTGTGAGCGTGGGTGCATCCAGGACACTTTATGTTTTTCTTTGTGCTGAAAGTAGGTGTTTGTAATGCACAAGTTCCTGTTGCAACAGAGTTCCAGAAGTCTTTGACCATTTTCATTGATCTTTCCTACTCCATGGTGACCGACGCATGTGGGCCAGGAATCATGTTCAGCACCGACTCTTGCATTGAAGTCACCTAGCAGGTAGAGGTCTTCCGATTCTGGGAGTTGACCAATGAGCTCATCGAGTTCACTGTAGAATTTGTTCTTCACATCAGGACTGGCAGCGAGAGTTGGAGCATATGCAGCCACCAGGTTAACTATGCCCTTACTGGTGTTTATGCGGAGAGATAGCAAGCGCTCTGTTCCACCAACGAGAGGTTCTGTCATAGGCAGTAGGGATGACTTTACTGCAAATCCAACTCCATGTTCACGTCTCTCTTCCTTGGCTTTCCCTTTCCAGAAGAATGTGTAATCCTTCTCTTGTACTGACCCATAATCTGCAAGTCTTGTCTCTTGTAGGGCAGCAATGTCTATATTCAGTCTGCAAAGCTCAGCATCAATGGCGGCTGTTTTGCGGATGTCGTTGATGTTCTGGAGATCTTCTGAAGTGCCTGGCGTCATAGTTCTAACATTCCAGCTTGCCAGACGAAGTGCTGGAAGTTTCTTCGAATTTCTTCTTGTGTTGCTGGGAACGTAGGTATTTCGCTCCACAGTTCAAGTGCTTAGCACCCTAAGCCCCTTGCACCCAAAGAAGCATGTAGCCCGTGTCGGATCAGCACCTTACTGGCTGGGGGCTGCCCAGTTTTGGCGGGCGGTAGCTGATCAGTGGAGTTACAATGACTCCTCCCACCGACGAAGACAACCCGTGGCGTCCATCTCTACGACAATTGAGAATTGACTTATAACCCGTAACTGCTGTCTTCCGTGTTGTGCCCTTGTGTTACTAGCACAAGGATGAAGTGTCCTCTCCATGACGCAAAGCCTGGGCAGTTCATATGGGGATCCTGAGTTGCCCAAGGTAGATCTTATGCTTCAAGTTCCCCCTCTCGACATCACCAATGTACTCCAGAGGAAAGCAGAGCAGTACGTCTGGCATTGGGCTGGTTGCAGGAGTTGCCGGAAAGGTTGCCTATGACAATTCGGACCGTCTATGGGGCTCCACTCCAAATTTTCTGTCAGGGTTAAATCCCTTAGCCTTACGCTATCCCTAGCACTCACAAGGCAGTGAGTAGGAGAACACTGTACATAATGAACAGCTTTTGCTAGATGGCCGTTGGCTCCCGAGTTTGAGCTCGTCCGCCCTTGTAAAAATGGATCTTGTTTTTAATTCCATCAGGGTGTCCAGCCACCCTCCTCACTTGATTCCTCCAGGAAAAAGGTGGGGTTGACAGTTTAGTCGCTGACAGCTCGACCCTGATACAGGTGGTACTGGTTTGACAGGATACCAGTAGCAGGTAAGACCTGACCTGACCATACATGTTTAATACATGTTCATGCTAATCCTCCTAATAGTGCATATGGTTGTCTGTTATGTATTAAACATAAACTCCATTCTTGCCCCCATCATACAAACAATACAGATGTTTTGCATTGACATTTTTCGTAAATAAGCATATACCTCTTCAAATTATTTGGTTTGTTTCTGACCGGGAATATTTATTCTACTTGTAACTTTTTACATTTCTCATATTCTGTACCATATTCATATTATTTGCATAATGCATATTACAGTATATTCATAATATTTGCATATCATATTTATCTTATTTTTGACTTGAACTTGTCTTGTTTTGTTATTTTTTGTTCTTTTTCAGCACCGTCTATCTTCATTCTCCTGCCTTAGGCTTGTTTGACACTTGTGCATTATTCAAGCATACAAACAAACTTCTTTTAACCCATTTTCAAACGTTCATGATACATAAATCAAGATTGGGCTAAGCCGTTTAAAGAGCCTTAGATATCAATACCATTATCCTGTGGAGGGATGCTGTACCTGTAACACTCAGTGAATGGAAAGATGTTTTTTGGGGTTAATTCGACTGCCAAAATATTTACAGTATTCCTGAACCTTAATTGTGTGGACCGTTTAAAGCACATGCAGTACCCTGAATACATTGGCTAAACATTGGATGCAGAATTGAAGAGATGTTTAATGATTACTGTAGGATAGAAATAAGCTACAATCAAGGACCCAAATGTTGGCACTTTTTTCCCTTCTACCCTGCTTCAATGTTGGGCAAAGTCCGAAAAACGCCGGCTGAAATTTTCACTCTTTCAACATTGAACGAGGGGTGCAAGGGGAGAAATGGAAAAAAAAGTCCCAACTAATTTTTTCGTTGATTGTCTGACAATTAGCGGTGAAGACCCATATAAAAATTAACGGAAATAAGCGGATTTATAGAGTTTGTTAATTGGAGAAAATAATGAATATTGTACAGGAAAATTAGTTGTTCATTATTGGGGATGGGTTGAAAGTGTTATGAAATTCTGCTGGCCTCAACATATCAAACCATTTATTTAATGGAAAATGAGAGGCGGATTTCTTTACATGAATACGGGGCTAAAGTACTTCAAAATTATTAAGAATATTGGACAAAAAGAAATGGCAGTGTGTGAAGAAAATTTACCACAAATTACATACAATTATCATACCGATATCTTGCAGGCAGTGCTTTCGGGCGGGGGTGTTCTATAATTTCGTGTATTAATTATCAACAGAAGTGATTATCACAACAAAAATAATAAAGCTTGAATGTGACATCAACGAGGGGCCAAAAATTAGTCAGTTTTATTAGTGCGAAATAATAAGGTAATGAAATTTTAAACAATCTATGATGAAAATGTCGGTAAAGGCAATTTATCCTCATGGGGATATGCAGTGGTGTAACCAGGAATTTTCCGTGGGAACAGCGGTGGGGGTGGGGGGGGGGATGAGCACAGGGGGACCAAACTTGTCAAATTATAGCCGAAGAAAATAATATTCTGTTATTTCATTTGGGGGTGGGGTGGGTGCTCGAACCACAGAAATGCATGTATTTTACTGTGGCCCTATTTTTTTTTTTTAAGTTTTAACAACGGACTCATCAAGGACTATAATTTTCAATCCCAAAACACTTTTATATAGTGCCGTGGTCAGGAATATTCGAGCAGTTAAAAAGCGGGAGGGGGGGGGGGATGGGAGCCCATTTTTTATTACTATATTAGAATTTTTGGGGGATATATCTCTGACTTGTATGGAGAAACTCAAGACAATATATAAAAAGGAAGTTATATCCCTGTGGAATGCCGCTTTCTTCTTTTCATTCTTCTAACAGCGGTTAAATTTAGTTTTGCATTTTATTTTTCATTCAATCATACTTCCTTCTTGTACGTCCTAAAAAATATATAGATAGAGAACTATATCATTAATATTATCACTTGTAATATAAAATTGATTATTTGCTCTCGCAGAGATACCCAGTTGCTATATGAAGCTTACAACGCTCTTTAGCAATTTTCTTGACTTAAAACTTTATAGTTCCTCTTTTTTGCCTTTACATTTTGACTGGCAATCAACGTGAAAAGTGTTGACACTTTTTCCCCTTCTACCCTGCTTCAATGTTGGGAAACGTCACAAAAACGCCGGCTGAAATTTTTACTCTTTCAACATTGATCGAGGGGTGCAAGGGGACAAATCGAAAAAAGTCCCAACTAATTTTTTCCTTGATTGTAGGCTGTCTTCTTAAAAATTAATGGGAAAACAAATGGCCAAAAATCAGCTTTAAAATCATGTTAATTTTCCTTAAAGTTGTGACTCCTGTTTTAAAATTCTATTGAAAATTATCCGAAAATAATGCATTTTCTACTGTGCGAAAAAGTTGTCAAAATGTACAACTTTTTAACCTACAATATGATTATCTATTACATCCTGCACCCAACTGTCCTTATCTTTTCAGGGTAGATCTTGACTCTTACTTAACACACTTAACCCTAAAAGCCTAGGCTATTGTCAATGACAACTAATTGATTTAATCATAATTCTTTCAGCTTACGGTATATAGTACTTTTTCATATTTAGATCTCTGTGGCCTTAGGCCTACCATACGATGAGTACAGTTGTCAGTAAAATATATATGAATTGTTTATCAATAGACATAAATGTTTTCATTTCCGAACATTCTGTGACAGAGGTAGAAGATACATTGAGCACATTTTCAATCTGAGAATGTGAGGATTCAGTCGATGCTGACAATTCATCAGCTACCTGTAATTCAGACATACAACTGACTCAACCATTGAACAATAGTACCCCAATTGCAAATCCCATGGGATAAAATGCCAGAGTGTGTCAAGGCAGCTACCAGGAATAAGAAGCGTCCAAAACCCTCGGACAGGCGTAAGGTGGTTAGAATTGTCGTTGATGCGATGCGGAAGCACCACGCTAATCCAAATAAAGCGCAATGTGCTTCTATGGCCATTCGACTGGTATCCCAATATCCACAGTTTTGCTGAAAGAACTAATGAAGGGGAGACTCTTGGGTGTGGGCACTACTCATTGTTGATGCAGATGAAAATCGTGTGGAACATATCAACAGAAACAATTCGGCAGCCCGTTTAAGAAAAGTGCGCAGACAAATAATTGAACGTACACCTGAAGTCGACATATGTGGACCACCTGACATGTATGGATGTGTCAATTGGCAGCCATTATCACCACTTCAACAACAGCGGAAATAATTAGTACAAATATTTTCAGACAAGGGTCCGACTAGTGAAAAGAACATCAGATTGGTAGATCAAATTATGGAGAAGACTTATTATCTTCAGCGGCAACATATAAATATCACAAGTCCCCTTCCCTCAATAGCTGAAGTGAAACTTAAATGACCTTATTTATTTGAGGACAGGTGGTTTTTGAGCATTTCAGGACACTAACAGGCATACCAATTTACCAAACTTTGATACAGGGTTTCCAGAAAAAGGGGGAAAGAATTGCAAATTACCTGAAGTCTAAAAAGAAGTGCTCTTCCAATGTGACCAATGTCTTCAAAAGAATCGAGGAAACGGAACTGGATGGTGACAGCACTTTTGGTATTGCTACTATGCTGCTTGTGATGTCTTACTTTGGAGAGGAAGAGAAGGAACAATTTCTGCTTGATGAAGTAAGTTAAATGCAAAATTTAAAGGTATTCAAACAAATATTTGAATGACTTCAGTAGCTTCTTCCCTGATATAGTAGTGTTTGCACAGGTCTCCACTTGAACTGGGTACAAGATGCGCAATTCGGTCCGTTACCCGCAAGGTATAACAAATATTATCACAAGTACAGTACAGATTTCTTTTGGCTTGGTTTTCGTGTCAGTGCTGTGCTGTTGTTTGTCCACGTAAAAAGAAGTCTATGCTGTTGGTCATTTTGGAAGTTCATCATCTAAGCCCAGGCTTCTAGCCTCGTAATCATTAAGCAGACTTTTCATTCTAAATTTTCATGAGAGATCAATGAAATGATATTATGTGGCATTTTTAAGAAAAGAAACAAGTACACTGATACTTTGAAAGTTTGAACTCCCCCCCCCCCCACTTCACTGTAAAACTTCAAAACACAATAGTCTTTGTTTTACAGTATGACCAGAACATGGAGAGAGATTTTAAAAGTTAGAGGGGGACCATAATCCCCCTCTTAGAAGAAACTGTTTTATTCTTCAAGACAGGTACCAAAAATACAACAAACGAAGATGGCATTCAATGCTGAGTTGAGACGGTCCTTGAATTTTGAATATAGCGTGTGTACTGCAAGTTATCAGCAAACAAAGTTTGATATTTCTATACTTGCTTGTGTACCTCTATGGGTGGATTTTCTGAGCACAAAAACTGATCATTGTTTTAAAGTTAGCATTAAAGGACACGTATCCTGTATGGTTGACGGGATATTAAGACCTCCAATGGCAATTTCTTCATCAATTGAATGAATTGTCCAAAACACAAGTTTTTACAGTGCATAATACAGGTTAATTTATGTCATCTATCAGTCTAGCAAGCATTATAGTCTATTTAGAGGTTACATTCAATTTCTAAACATATTGTTGATATGTTTACCTCCTATGCAGGTAGTTCAATCCTAACGGGCACCTCATTTCTGCTAACAGTTGATGGCCATATCGTTTGTGAAATAACTGGTAACTTCGTGAAGGGCCTGGCTCTGCTGTTTGCTAGCTTTTACATGTTCAACCTTGAATATCAAGAGGAAGTTGCAATAACCCTATACCCACGCCAACTTTCCCTGCATCGCACACACATTAGTTCGCGCTAACGCGGCAATAATGATTTACCCTGCAATCACCCTCACTTTTCAACACGGATAGACGTCACTGTTGTTAACTAGTGATTCACAAATTATAGATTCACAATTGTGAATCTATATTTTTTTCTTAGATGAAATTTAAGGTTTTAGCTACTGATTCACAACAGTTGTGAATCTATAATTTCTATTTTGATTGTTTTTCAGATATGTAACATTTGTAAAGGGAAGATTTGTTTGAAGATTATGCTCCCAATTTCTGATTATCAGATTATTAAAACCGCTCTATTCGACACATATAATAACAAAAATTTATCGCATTTTTCTCCCATCAAAGGCCCCTAAAAAGTATAAAATGCCAGAGCTTCCAGGGGGCTTCCCAACGGGGCCTTGCCACTGGACCCCACGCCGATTTGGGTTGGCACCCCCAACATTACAAACGTTCCGGCGCCGCTGCTTCAATTTGAAGACTTAGCCTCAAAGGTCCCCAGAATTCTTAACAATATTTATTGTGACTCCCCTCTGAAGTATTTGATCTTAATTTTAACTTGAGAAAAGTTTTGATCTGATGGCTTCAAGTTCAATGAAACTTTGTAAATTATATTTATGTGCTTCTTTTTGCAGGCTTGGAAAGAAATTTTTGGTATGCTGACTATTGTTTTATTTCAGGTTTCTGACCATTTCAAACAGCTTCTCAAAGTAGACATCTTTCATACTTGGTTGACTTATATTGTAATACTTATCTTTTTATGCTAGACAGCAGAGTTGGGGACTCGAGTCAGGGACTCGGACTCGAGTCAGGGACTCGGACTCGAGTCAGACTCGAGTCGCAAATTTTAGGACTTGAGACTCGACTCGAGACTCGGCTGTCAGAGACTTGGGACTTCACTTGAGACTTGCCCAAAGGGTTAGCAAAGACTTGGGACTTGACTTGAGACTTGCCTTCAAAAGACTCGGTTTTTCTACTAGAGACTTGTTTGTATTTCACAATTTTTTAATCATTAAATAACTTCATAAGTTGATAAGAAATAATTATGGTTTCGTGTACGCTCGAATTACGGGCGCCCAACGACGACTACAGGCGTTGCCATAACTACCATTGGCTTGGTTGAATATTCCATCCAGGGCTGCTGGTTGGCTGAAAGTTGGCCTTTTTCAATAAAAGTGGGTAGCAAATTTTTAGCTAATTTCTTCCGTGGCGTGTGCCCCGGTTTTGCTATTCGGCTGTTTAATTTAAACCACATAATTCTAGTGTTCAGCAGCCGAAAATTTGCCAGAATTTCGGTCATTGTTTGACTGATTTTTGTCTGAATTTATTTGGGCGTAAAAAATCAATTTGGCCGCAAAGCATTGATTTCATCTGGCAGCCCCGATTCCATCTGTATGTTGCAATCACAATCATGGCGGCGTACGTACCAATTCCGAAGATAGTTTCGTTTGGATACAAACAATACGAGACTTCAGCGAAAAAGAGGACTGCTGTATGGTCCTTCCACCACGTCAAATTTTGTCCGTCACTTGAAAACCCATTCAAAGAAGTAAGTAAATGTCCTACTTTTTACTGTTATCGTTAGGCACTGGTCATGATCGAATTAGCCTAACTTAAAGTAAACCTCCAGTCCAGTCCGGGCATTATGGTGCAATATTCCGCAGGAAGTGTAATCCAAATGGGAGAGATGAGAATAGGGAAGAAACTGCTAAGCCTAGTTACTTTTTGATTCTTTGCCATTGGATAATGAATCTATTGCATATGCAGTCACGCATGTCTGTGAAGCTTCTTGTAAACACAAAGTGGATGACCAGAGGTCTGATTAGATTATTCTCTCATTTGGAGGGGGCAGAGGATTACCCATATTAAGTAGGGGGGGTGTGAAATTCATTGCCTAACAAGCTGTAGTATGGGTAAATTTGGAGCCTACACGGTCATTTGAAGAAAATGATTTTCGAACAATGAATGATCTCATTTAAATTGTGATCATTTCATACATGTGACGGGTGGAATTCACAGCCTAATACACTGTAGTATGGGTAAATGTGTAGCCTATACCAGCTTTGTTAAAAAAAACTTCAGAGGTGAAATTCATAGCCTAACAAACTGTAGTATGGGTACATTTGGAGCCTATACAGTCATTTAGACGAAAAATCTTCAAACAATGACTATTTTCATTCTGATCATTTCATACATGTGACAGGTGGAATTTATAGCATAACATAAGAACATACTGTAGTATGGGTACATTTGGAGCCTATACCCTCAATAAAACAAAGTTCGAACAACTCTCACACACTGTTGTTACTGTTGCTTTTATAGGTTCACAGAGTACACGGCAACCGAAGAAAAGCTGCAAGAGAAACCAAATAGCAAGCAACCATCCATTTCCTCTTTCGTTGTTAAACCTATTCAAGTCTATAATGTTGGGCACCCGCGTCAACGTGCGATCACAAAATCAATTATAAATGACTTGATTGTGGATTGCAACCTGCCACTTTCAATTACTGAAAAAGGGATTTCGCCGCTTTCTCTCCGTCCTGGATGATAAGTATTGTCCTTTAAGCCGATCGAGCATCACTGGAAAGATATCCGAAGTGGTTGCAGCAAAGCAGGAGCTTGTAAAATCCTTAATGACCAACTCAGACAGTGTTTCCGCCACAGTGGACATTTGGTCTGACCGCAGGATGAGAGGTTACATGGGGATTACAGCCCACACAATGGATCATGCCACTTGCAAAACCTCACTCAGCCTAGTATCAGTCCTTCTCAGCTGTGACCGCTTCGAAGGATCACACACCGGTAAACGAATCAGCGAGAAATTCGAAGCTGTGTGTGACGATTATCAAATCAGGACAAAATTGGACATCATTTCAGACAATGCGTCGAACATGAAGAAGGCATTGACTGTATGCTTCCCCACAAATGACACTGATCCTGAAGCATCTAGTGATGTCGATGAGCCTGAACTGGATAACTCAGACCTTTGGGAAGAACTGGACGAAGAGGACACAGGTGTCGTAAACATGGTGATGTACAGCAACTGCAGGCAGAAGCGTCTCCAATGCTTTGCTCACACGCTACAGCTTGTAATTGGTGATGGACTGAAGGGAACAAGAGTTATAAATGCTGCTATGGCGAAAGTCTCCAAGTTATGCACCCTCCTTCATTCCAGTACTTCATTCCAAGAGGCTTTCGAAGGTCAGTTTGGAAAGAATCGCAGCATACCTGCAGCAGTGATGACTAGGTGGAACACGCCTTGTTAAGTCGGTCATCAGTCTTGAGCACCAGGCCCTATGCTCGCTCTTAGAGAATCAAGGCCATAAACAGCTTGCCTTAACCCCGCGAGAATGGAGCCAGCTGAACGAGCTAGTGGAGGTGTTGGAACCATTCCTGGATGCCACATATCTCACACAGGGCGAGAAGGTGGTTACCATCAGTGCGGTTCTGCCATGCATACTCTCACTTAATCATCACCTCCATGAAATGCACAACCAGGCTCGGTATTTGGATGGTATGGTTACAGAGCTCCAGCAGTCACTACACAAGCGATTCAAAGGCATCTTCATCAATGTTGATATGGAGAAGACCGCTGATGCTCATGCTGTGCATCCCTTTGATGACCCGGTGTACATCATGGCTGCCTTTCTGGACCCGCAATTCTGCCTGTTCTGGTTGGAACATGATGTTCTGGTACCAGGGGATACCAAGGTTGCAGTTGCGGATCGTGTTAAAGGTAATTGCATCAATATAGTATAATTTATGACTCGATAATTATTAGGGCTGTCACTCTTTCAGCGATATTGGCATTATATTATTACCGTAGGTAGCGTGGTCACTGTGGTGTAGTGGTAACGAATGGGCCTTGCACCTTGGATCCATCAGAATCACCCCTGGTCCTGTTCACCTGGAGCAGCTTTTCCATGAGATTTGGCATCAGAACCCCAATGCCTCAATCCAAACCCTGCAGTGCTTATACTAATACAGTAGTACGCTCCACTATCCTCTTCACATCTTTATGACTAGATCAATCACCTAATTGCAGTGAGTGAATCAGGGTTGCCTGCGCCCTTTCCAAATGTTGATGGGGAGGTCCCTCCCTGTCAAATATTCTAAGGAGAATTCAACAATGAACAGGGGGACCCCCATATCCCTGCAATGGATGTTTTCCAGAATTGGGTATTTAGTGAGGGGGAATTTCTGCTCTATTGAAGAGAACGCCTCCATCCTTTTCTTAGCGCCAACCATGGTGTGAATATTATAATAGTATTCTCTCTTCATGTAGGACCCATACACTGACCACATCATATTGACTACTGACTTGTCTCTATTACCTGACAACATACAGTACATTCCATTTCTTCACATCGCAGAGCTACTGCACACAGAGGCTGCAAGTGTCATGTTGGCTCCCGAAACTGCCATCGATGAGGATGAACCTGACCAGGAGGTGCAACCAGTTGAGCATCCTGTCAAGACACCACGACTGTTTGCAGGTTACAGCAGGAAGCGCCACAGGAGTGATGCCAACACATCGACTAGAGCAAAGCTATTGAAGTACATCCAGATGTGCGAGGATGGTGCATCTGACAATCATCCCTGTCTGCAATTTTGGGCCATATACAAGCGAGAATTGCCCCACTTGTACCATGTGGCAGTGAGAGTGTTGGCTGTCCCAGCATATAGTGCACCTGTGGAGAGGGTTTTCAGCCACGGTGGCATTATAATGCGCCCTCATCGCTCAATAATCGGTTAAAAAATGCTGTCAAATTTGATCTTCATTAAGTGTAACAGCTCCATATGAGTACAATAAGAACTGTTGAAGCAAATATCTCAGCTCACCCCTTCCAATCCCTCGAATACTTGTAGATAAATTTTATAGTCCAAATCCAAAAGTTTGTCAGGGACCGAATTTGCAAACCGAATTAGGCTACACCCCAGCATGATGCATCAGTATCAGTTCTACTGCACTTTGCATTGGAAATTTGTGACAAAACAGTGAAAATAAAAATATTTGCTTCAACTCTGTTGGCTTCAGACTTACTCTGTTATTTGTTGTATGAGAGCATACTGTATAGTTTCAGTCCTAGTTGTGGTCGAGTTTAGAGACTAACTTTATTTCCAGGGCAAGCAGACTTTCGAAATTTAGCTTCCGGTTTACTGATTTGAGTAATTTATGGATTCCTCTTCCAAAAGTATGTGAAGTAGAAAACAGGAAGTAACAGTAATGATTGCCAGTTGAAATGAATGTTATCAAAGAAATAAGACTTCATGTACTTGTTCCTGATTATTTAATTATGTCAAACCTGAAGTTCTTACCTGCATTCGAAATAGCTTTGAAGAAAATTGGGCAGTCAGGTAGAATATAGCTGCACGCATTTCTGTGAAAACTTTCAAGACACAATAAAGTTAGGAGACACATGTATTCAATTGTATGAATAAATTTCATTTGCTTTCCTCAGTTTCCTGGAACAGTGTTACATTATTCGTAGCCTGCATCATTGTATTCAAACTTCAAAGACTTCAGACTTGACTTGGGACTTGCTCATAGGTACTTGAGACTTGACTCGAGACTCGACCTCCAAAGACTTGAGACTTGACTTGAGACTCGCTGAAAATTTTCAAGGTGACTGGTAAAGACTTGAGACTTGACTTGAGACTTGCTGGTAAAGACTTGAGACTTGACTTGAGACTTCCAGCTAGGGACTTGTTGACAACTCTGCTAGACAGGAAGGTCCTTTTAGTCTTGTGAGGCAAACTGCAGGCAGGAAAACATATAAGCAGGGAGTTGTGTTGTACAAAATATTAACCACCGTTGTACATCAATGTATATATATCATGTTGCATACGCGTAAAATCACACAAATTTGCTACATGAACCAATTAGGGGAATACCTTCACAGACTAGGTACATGCACACATGGAGACACTCGTTGCAAAATCAAGAAAAGTGAAGTTAAGTTACAGACTACAGACCATGTACTACACATGCACGAGAACATGCTTTTCTTCGTCAGAATTTTTTGACAGTGCTGACTGAATAAAACATGATTTTGTAACTAGTGTGTCCAGTGTGATTAACATATTGCATCAATAGAAATAAATTATCAGAGGGGTTTTGTCCCCTCTTTAGATCCCTCTTCCACATGATTTATTCATTTCTCGTATGAGTCAATCATTTCCATGTTCAGAATGTACACCAAAGAAAAAAATCAGTTTCAGTTATTGAATTTCCAAATATTTTCAACTCTGGTGATGAAATATCATTGAAGGTTCATATCACTCGGTGTTTTACAGTTACCAAATGTAGTTCCATGTCATCATTGCCAAGCCGGGTCAACTGCAGATAATGACATCTTGTTTTATCTTCTATCATTTGCAGGTATTTTCTGTGCAGCATTCCAGAAAAAAATCAGTCGAAAGACTGGGAAGGAGGTTCAGAGAAAGTGTGAACTCTCGGGTTGCATCTTTCGTCAGAGATCTTGCGGATTTTGAATGAATGGAAATTGATTTTATCCTTACCCTCCCAACAGTCAACCTATTCTTAAGATAACATACAGTATCTTGCCTACTATGCATACCCTGGAGCTCAAGCAAACAAACAAAACGTATTGAGAATTATCTTTATTTTCATGGAAAGAAAATAGAGACATGTTACTTTGAAGTCCTCATAAGCTAGATTCCCGCTTTTATTCAGAAAAATTTGTGATCTGTCAAATACTGTGTGAAAGGTACCTTGTACGTTTGCAGAGAGGACATATGCATTGCAAGGAAAAACATTTTTTTTTATGATTGATTCATGAGTTGTTGGGGAAGTCCCAAAAAGTCGAGTCAGCCTGAGATTCCCTGTTTTATTGCCTGATTGTTTTTTCTTTCTTTGAGCCTAGTGCAAATATTTTATAAGGAATTGATCTACAGTAGCATGATACAGTTGGAGTGTTATTATTTACTGGTAAAATATCCTTGAAAAGTGGATCAATTGGTACGCAACTTGTGCATATTTTAGTGTGTTTTTATAAGGTCACACAGTCTAGGAGAGTAAGAGGTAACGGTTCACTCATTCTTAACCATAAAACGTTTAATGGTTACCAAGGAACATTTATAAAGGATAGATCATGGCTACCACTCAAAACCCTTTGTGAAAAAAGTAACTCTTCATTTGGTCAAAAACTTCTTAAAAACCATGTTTTAGTAAAAAAAATCAATTTGTTGAAGATAGCAGTAAAGATAGCATAAAGTATTATGATACCTGTCAATACTTGAGTATTTCTTTGAAGCTTTTAGTGTCTATTTTGAGAAGAACAGTGTTTCAGTGTACATTCATATATTTGGACAACATTTTGCATTTTAATTCAAAAACAAGCAATGCTATCAAATGAATGAAACACATGAGAAATCTGTAAGATTGTTAATTGCATGAAAAGAAAGGAGAGACTTCCTTTGTAACTTCACTTTTGTAGAAACAAGTGTTAAGGTAACAATTTACTGAATTTAATGAATATAATTTAAATTTGAAAAATGATTGTTGTGGCTGAACAATCCAACGTTCCAGCCAGTGTGTTCTGGTGCACTCCTATGAGAGTTTGGTCGTAATTTTTGAACAATTTCTTTCACATTTGTTGAAATTTTCAACCGTTCTTTTCAATAAATTGTAAGAAACCTTTTCTTTTTATTTGACGTTTGACCCAACATTTTATATTTCAGGAATGTCTGTGGGAGACCTGGTAGTTTCACAAATATATTTTCTGCCAAAAGTTAGGGTGGTCATGTATTAGATCATTGGCATCTAAGATGTTTCAAAATCCACATTCAATAGATTTCATATACTAATAGGTGTCAATAAAGTAATGGTGGTTTATTCGTTACGGTAAATTGAACAGTTAAATAGTTTATTAATCAAGTAATGGGTCACTAGATTAACCTCAAAGTAATGTTCAATAGCATTGTATTAGTGTATCTGGTTGCTTTTCTGTTGTAACATACTAGATCCATCTTCATAGCTCTTTTTGTCATGGACAGAATGGCATTTCAAAATGTTTAGGTTGGATAGCCTAATGTTTTCAACAAGAGGTATACTATACGAAGCATTATGTGATGTTAGAAATCTTTGAATTATTTTTAAAAAAAGTTTTAACCTACAATGTTTTTTGCATTCAAGAAATGTTTAGGTGACAAAATGGCCGGACATGTCGATTTACCAATTTTTAATTTGTGTTGAATAAACATTCAAACAGTTTGCTTTAACTTCTAAACAAAGTTGATGTGGATTTACTACAAGTTTGTGGAAATATCAAAATTGCTGGTTATCTTGATAAAAATCACTAATTAACAGACTCAAAGATGTTTGTAAGGTTTGATTTGACTAAATTTACACAGAAATGAAGCTTACGATAAATATATATTCCAGGTGTGACTCTGCATGCTTTTATATTGTTCTTGCATTACAGTAAGCTCGGACGGTATCCTGGTACTTCTGTAAGTACCAGTCCTATGGCATCTGTACTACCCAGTACTGACCATGGAGAAATAGACTGGTAATTCCTGTGCTCAAAACTAATACAAAAAAGAACAAATAATCAGTGAAATTGAAACCACTCATTACCGGTATATGTTGATTTTCTTGAGGATTCTATTTCATTTGATTTATTAAAAGTATAGATTATTTACATTTATCGTAATATGTGCATTTGCTAATATGAATCAGTCAATGATTTGTGGACCCAAGTAAAGTATAGATCATTTATTTCACATGGGGTGTTTGATTTTTACACTACCAATGACAGTTGATTTCTTTCTGGAGCGCTGACAAAAATAGGTGTTGCCATACATGCACATTTAGACCATATTCGTGCACGAACAATGCTCACACACACCACATATGTAGCATGTTTTCTATTTTCATTGATTTAAGAATAGTGATGCATTTATTCTTCCAATTATACTGGACCTTCGAAAACATGTATTTTGAAGGGAAATTATTGGTTCGCGAAATTTATAGTGTGATAACAAGAAAAAAATTCCTGATTGGCTTAACATTTCTAACTGCACTGAGTGCACAGTTTCTACATTAAAGTGCAGCTAATTCGTTCTTGCTGCTTGTAGACACATGAAATTTTTTTTTATAACTTTGTATAAATACCATCCTTTATTTCAATATCTTATACTGTGTTACAAGCTGTTTTGTCTGAAGACAAACATTACAATAAAGGAAATATGTGAAATAAACTTTTAGAAGTTTTTGTCTTTTTTTGGAGAAAGTTTTTGTTTTCTTAATAACACACATGTTGTAAGCAACCTTGTTTGAAGGCAAGAAATTGTGTATTAATAGCTGTCAGTTGCAGATGCGAATTTTTCCTGTTAGGGTTTGATTGAATTGTCACTTTCTTCATGGAAAACTCTATCGGTTGTTAAGTGATAGTTAATAGCAGAGAACTACTGTTTTCCCCTTAAAGTTTACAATAGCAAACAATTTAATATTTATCACTTACAGTAAAATACTCTTCCTGCAATAACAAATTTACAGTAGCAAAAAATTGAATATTTATCATTTACAGTCAAATAGTGTTTCCTAAAATAATCGATTTACAGTAATTGATTTTATTACTGTATCATTTTACAGTAATGTACTGTTTTCTCCAATAATTGATCTACAGTAATAGATTTTATTACTGTAACATTTTACAGTATAGTACTGTAGATATATTTTACAGCAAGAGGTGTTTTACCGTAAAATTTACAGTAAGTTACTGGCAACTCTGCTGCCAGTAATTTACTGTAAAGTTTACAGATAATTGTTAACAGTGTATGTAATACACCAGATATAAAACTAATAATTGATCCTTGATTTTTGGCTCATGCATACTTTTTTAAGAAAGTCTCACATGAAAGAACCTGGGCACGAAAACCAAACAACAGAACGACTGATCCGTTCTGAAGACCAGTCCCCTTGCATCGATACTGGGACTGTGTGATCATCGTCAGGTGTGTAACCTCGAGAGGGACCAGACACAACACATGATCTTAGCCAAAAGCCGGTGCTTATCTTATCCTTAATGATAATGTTGGTCTCTTCAACCACATATTTAGTACACAGCATAAATTTGTGCCAAAAGAGGCATTGAGGCTACTGTTCAGAATGAAATTTTTACTGATATATGCTCAAGTAATCAATGCCCTAACTGATCTTTAGAAAAATTAGTAATTACTATCGCAAGAATACCTATTTTAATTAACCATCTGTACATTGTGACAGTTAATGGTGTATTTACATGTTTCGCTT
Source organism: Apostichopus parvimensis (assembly GCA_000934455.1). Classification (NCBI taxonomy): domain Eukaryota; kingdom Metazoa; phylum Echinodermata; class Holothuroidea; order Aspidochirotida; family Stichopodidae; genus Apostichopus; species Apostichopus parvimensis. The sequence goes on from KN882213.1 coordinate 71,479, forward strand.
TTAATAAACACCATTTAAAACGGAAGAAAGAAGTTCTTAGTTCATAAGTAAACACTTGGGAAGTGTCAGTAATATTTATGTGCGACCTTCGATTTGTTATCACTTACTCAGTCCCATGACTGTGAAGTCGTCGGGGAGACATAACGGTTGCAGCTGACATCGTCCTCCATGCAGATCTGTTAGCAGCAGATTTTTGATACCAATAGTGAAAAAAAAAATAATTCAGCTTTCATCCAGCGGTTGCCCTATGCGGAATCGGAGTCGAGTCTAACATACGTTGTTTGTTCATTAATTACAAACTAGATTCATGGATGTTAATGTCGGTTGGCCAGGTCAAGTACATGATGCCAGGATATTAGCGAATTCCTGCATCTTCAGGAAGGCAGAAGCGGGAACATTTCTCCCAAACGTAAGTCACCATTGAAATAGCATTCTTCGGCTGCCATTTAAAACAACATGAACCAAATGGAAACAATGATGCAAATTGCCCACAAAATACTGGAAAATTAGTTCAAATGGTATCAAAAACACAAGCAATGACAACCAAATGACCACAGATTAAGTGTTCCATAGGTAAGCATTCGCTGAACTATATAAAAAAATCTATCAAAACAAGGACATCATAACGAAATGCTCTCTTTATTAACAGTGAGATAAGTAACCAACCACAAACTTTCGAAATGTCAATTACTTAGTTATCAACGATGTTGTTTAGAAGCTTGACTAGTGTAGTTTCACTTCCAATAATCAAGTGAAATGCTATAAATTATAAATTGTTGTGACTCGGATTCGAACAATAACATATGCTTAAAATAGTCTAGAAAAGTGCCCAAGCGGCGGAGATGTGAGTAAAACATTTCTATGAATCTGTTTGAGAAAACTCAAAATGCGGACTTGGATTGCTCTTATGTAATCCTATGTTATCTAATATATAAATATACATAATAAATATTACATATATATTATGTGTATGTATGTTTAATCACTAGACAGATAGTGAATTGCATTTAATATTCACAGCTTTGTCGCACCATTGAAGGTCAGGAAGTTCCAATAGTAATCCTGGGAGTCCCAAACTATCCACTCGTTCCTTGGTTGATGAAGGGGTTTTCTGACACAGGCCGACTAACAGAAGGCCAAAAGCTTTTCAATTACAAATTTAGTAGAGCACGTTTGGTCGTCGGAAATGATTTGGAAGACTTAACGGGAAATGGCGTTGTTTGTTGAAAAGGAACGACAGCATAGAAAAGTTTACCGACCCAAGTGATAGCCTGTTGCATTCTTCACAACTTATGTGAATCAAGGAGGGATGATGGCTGGAGGAAGCGGAGGAATATCGGCAACAAGAGTTACATGAAGATCCCCATGACGACGAAGATAATACCCGTGATATTAATTAGGCCTATATATTTATTGATGATATATTTTAGACAATAACCGTAACTAGAAAACTTCATACTAAATTTAGATCCAGATTTTCCCTACACGATGCTAGGTATCTTTAAGCGAATTTGCTCATTACATATGCCTTTTGCACTTATTTCTTTCCACGGGCGTGCTTCGCGAAATTTCCGCAGGTACAGATAAAATTACCGGAGTGCATTTTCCTTACAGTCGAGTACATTATGTCATGAAATAGTAATACTGCCTCTTTGATGTTACCGAAAAACTCCATCGAGACATCGTACAGGCCCTTTATATATTTATGTAGGTCAAGGAATCAGTTTTCTCACGAGAAGTTTTAACTATCTTATTGAATCTTGTTACAGGGCCTTTTCCCAAAATAGATTCCATTGTGTCTGTAGAACATTCGAGAAGGTTCTTCTCACGTGGTATGGAAGTTTCCATAAGAAAGGGGTGGACTTCCAAACTTCCAACCAATCAGGGCAGATCAGTGCTTTGTAGACTAATTTTTATATTGTTAGCTATGCAGGATGAGCAGATTATTGGCTGCCTTCTGATTGTGCGCAGTGGGATTTTATAGAAGTAAGGTATAAAAGGCGGCATGCTCCCGCAAGTTCGTCACTTCGTCGTCACTTCGTCACCATTTCATCACTCCTTCAAATTGCGTAATTGACGGAGTAAAATCATTGTAATTTTGTTTTATTTGTAAGAGAATCGACAGAGAAGAAATTATACCGAATCACTAAATCAAATCCGATCTTGTCAACTTGTTTTTTTCTGAGAACTCATTGTTTTCTTTTATCTTCCGTTCGAGACGTGTCCTGAAGAAGCCTAAAATACGGCATCAAGATGACCCCAGTACCTTTCTTTCGCGAGTCCCGATATAGTATTACATGTCGGAGGAGCCGGGCTCGACACTATATTACAATTAGCAGTGGCGGATCCAGGATTTCGCCGAAGGGGGGGGGGGCCAGATGGGAAATGCCTAATCGTCGTCCTGGGGGAGGGGTCTAAGGGGAATGGTGCCCCCTCCCCTTTGGAAAATTTCACAAAATATGGAGGTCCTCGGTGCAATCTGGTGCTACTTTTCGTGAAAGTTTGTAGTGAAATTTATTTCCAATAAATCATGTATTCATGGTTTGCCGGGCATATATTTGCAATTTCGAGCAATGAGCTGGGATTTACGTCTTTTGGGGGGAGTAGGTGGTGATGCAAACTACTTTTTACCAGGCTACTCCAGTCCATTTCATCTTGGATGCCCCCTTCGAGATGGAGACTATTGATGCAATCAGAGTGCCCCTCTCACCTTCACTTTATCAGAATGATGGTGTACTCTTTTTGCAAATTGATTTGACAAAAAATTACACGTGGGATATCATTAAGGTGCAATAATTTCATGTTCTTAAAAGTAGCCTCGTGAGGTCACGCAATACTAGGGTAAGTTTCAATAAAAATCTACCATTCTTACATGAATCACTAGGCAATGGATGAGTATCTTCATGTCATGTGGGTATCTCGATCGAACAGATGACGGAATAAACCTCGAACTATCTCATGACTCCATTCGATGGTGGTCCACAGAAGACATAATTAATAGAGTTTATCCCCATAAGGAACTTTCTGAGCAGCGATACATAAATTTCTAACAGCTGTATCTAGAATCAATGATTCCAGCATAATAAATAGTCATTTTGAATACTTTTAATAATGATAGCAACAATAACAGATAAACAGAATAGCTAAAATTTAGAAAGGGCAGTCTGTATCCAGAGGAAGTTGTCCAATCTCAGTCTACGGGCAGCAAAACCGTTAAAACATGCAAGTCATGCCATCATGGTACTGATAATAGTCAACTCTGAAATGTTGTCATCATAAAAATAACCCCTTGCCATAGGGACTAAAAGAGTGTGGACTGTCAATACTCATACAAAGAAAGGCACAGCTATATTGTCTCAGAATGTTCCTGAATAATGGAGGAGATTGTCAAGTGGGTTGCAAAGCATCATTCGTCTGGTATTCCTCCTTGCATACATGTCAATTATAATGTCGTAGTTAGCTTTATTCACTTGTGTACGTATAACAACACCAGAGCATTCAGCCGTTCGTTCTCCATTGTTGACCTTAGTTTGTTTTTTATTAACTTCAATACCGAGTGGCTTCTTTCTACAGATGCAGATGACACTGGTAACATTAGCAGGAGCCTCAAGATTTGAGTGATGTTGGGGTAGAATGATTTATTCATACGGTTCAGAGTTTCCTCTTTATCCTTTGGCCTGTCTTCGATGGTACTACGCCATTCTCTCTTCCACAGGTTGATCTCATGGGTGAAGGTATTTGGAGAGGGCATGTCTGCAGCATAGAATTGGTGAATATCGGACATCTCACCATTAACATTGTGTATGTGTGCGGGTAGTAGGCTGAGAGATCTAGCTGCCACTTTACTGGCATGCGTGAATCTGGAGTTGAATTCGGAGATTAAGTGGTCTAGGGATGTTATGAAAATAGCTTTCCTCCAGTAGTCTTCAGGAGAGTTGGCTTCGATATTGGAGCGCATGGTTTGCCGACCGCATCTCCTAGGCATAGATAGTTCAACTTGAACATATTCCTTCCCCGCTAAAGTTTGTGCGTTTTGCCAGACCTCTCTGAATTTATCCTCGGATGTTGCTCTAACATCCTTAAACTCATCGAGCACAACTTTGACTTTCTCGTGCGCTGTTATTATGTCCTGCGTCGGACCCTGTAGAAGTAGGCTCAGTGATTTTAGGTATCCTGAAAAATGAAGGTTTACTTTCAACGCTACGATGAACTTGGGACTTGTAAAATGGATGAGCAGTCCATTAGCCTGCGTCACTGATTTGGTGTCCCAGTTGCCATCCCCAGATGAAATTGATGCCAAACAATCAATCACAACCTCGAACATGTCATCTAGGTCTTGGAGTGCAGTATGGCGTTCCACCCAGCGTGTCTCACACAACATCTTCACCTTGCGCTTGTTTATCAAGCCTGCTCCCTGATCAGGTACTGCTGATGATTCTCGACGTTCACGGTTTATTTTGTCAATTTAGGCCTCCAGACACGTTTGCTTCTTAGGGGAATATCTAAAAAACAAGCCGACCTGTTTGACCGCTTGAAGCATTATTTGCATCTCTGGCAAATTACACGACTTTGATACAGCAAGGTTCAAGTCGTGGCTCATGCAGTAGTAGTACACAGCTTTGGGGTGCAAGTTCGAAATACTGGAGGCACATCCACGTCTCAAACCAGCCATGTTTCCGGCACCATCATAAGACTGCGAGCGGCATTCATTCATGCTCAGGCCGATTCCGTCAATCTTATCAAGAATCTGTTTAGCAAGGGCCAATCCTGTGATATTCTCACACTCGATAAATTCAACAATTCGCTCAACAGGCTTGTCATTGACTAGGTAACATAAAACTAACCCAAGCTGTTCTCTAATACTGACATCTGTTACCTCATCTGCCTGAATACCGAACAAGGGGCCATGGTGTTGCGCGTTGATTTCTTTGATGATATGCTGCTGAATGAATTCCTTAATGCAGTTCAATAATTCATTTTGGGTGGTTTTTGAAGAATACGTAGCACTCCTCGCGCACGTTTCAAAATGTGCTTCTAGTGTTTTGTCTCCTGATTCGATACAAAGCCGAAGGAGGCCATTGAAATTTCCACTATATCCAAATTCTTGCTAAGTTCGAGAGTGAGACAACAGGGGCGTAGCCACTGGCGGGGGGGGGGGCCGGGCCCCCAAATGATCGCAAGCCCCCTTCCCCCAAAAAATTGCTTGCCTTAAGCATTAATAGCCTAGCATATGGAGCCTGGAACCTCCAGGCCCCCGAGATGATTGCCAGTCCCCCTCACCCCCAAAAAAATCCAGCCCCCCTCCGGAAAAAATCTATCCTGGCTACGCCCCTGCCAGACAATCAGAATTGTGTTCCAAGTTCCCACAGTACAGAAGAGTGTAGTTATTTCATAACATTAGGCCACACACTGTAGCAATGGTACCACAGTGATGGTATTGTTAGGGAAAACATAGGCTATCATGTGTGGATAGCGTAGGCTTGGATTGAGTCTGTCGTGCGACCGTACCACACTCGTTTTCTCACATTTTTGAAACTAATAATTTCATATACACACTGTGCGTGCTTCTGTGCAGCATGTAGCATGTGTTGCTTTCGTCATATACTCACGTCTAGTTGCGAGTCGTTTCCCTCTCTGCTAGCTTCGTGCTTACTGGATCCGGACTGCCGCGAACGTACGTTAAAAGTGCATCGTGCTCAGTGCTTCCACACTGAAATTTTTGTTTTCCCGAAGTGGAATCAAAAATTTCCCGCATGGGGCCCTTTCCCTCGAACGCGGTAAAAAAAAATTCAGGATTTTCAAAAAGGGGGGGCCCGGCCCCCTCCCTGGATCCGCCCCTGATTAGAACTTCGCATTATTTGTGAAGTTACAGACACATTTGAATTTATCTGAGTTTTGAATTTATTTAATTCTGAATTTATCAAAGTACCAGTCAACAAGTGCAAACAATGGCACGACAGTTTCGGCAGATTAATTAAGAACTGTGTATCCTCTCTCAGGTTTCATAAGGTTTCACAAGTTAAACAACACATTTCTTGTAACTGTTATTGCGTGACGTGTGCCAGTAGAGTTGGGGAAGTGTTCAAATTTAAAGCAGGATAAGTACATGTCATTGAAATACATTTTGCGTACTAATTTTCTGGCGTTCTAAGTTAACGGCATGTAAACTAAACGCTTTACGTTGGCACAACCTTTGTAGCCTGGGCTTCACACTCCTCACAACTATTTAAATGAAAATCGCGAATGCGAAGAAGCCTATCTGTTTTTAGTATTTATCAAAGCAACATGTATATGTTTTCACATTTCCAGTTATTATTATTGGTTTGCGTACTAATTTTCTGTGCAGTTGCATCAAAAGAGCTCACCATATGCACCCTGCTACATCCATTCAGAACTGTATGAAAAATTTCATCAGAACATATACTTAGTATTTACCATGTTGTTTTTTTACGTCCTTTTCTAAAAGCGATTTCTCCAAACACGTCATCTTCCTTGAATTGGGTTTAACGTTAACACTGTAATTTGGTAAGCTGCCAAGAAGAAATTGTACTATCAGTGTATTTTGTTAGTATTGCACTCAATAATTTACGGTGTGTAAACTAAACGCTTTACGGTGGCACAACCTTTGTAGCCTGGGCTTTACACTCCTTACAACTATTTAAATGAAAATCGATAATGCGAATAAGCCTGTTTTTAGTAGTTATCAAAGCAACATGTATGTCATTTCACATTTCCAGTTATTATTATTGGTTCTTTGTGTTAACATGGGAACCTATGCAGTCAAGTCGGCGTATGTATGTGTGTGTATGTGACGCATTGGAATGCGAGGTATGTGGCGCGATAACTCAACAACTGAGTGATCAATATTTCTCATACTTGGTGTGTACGTGTATCATACTGAGTAGATGTGCCCTATTGTTTTTGATGGTGGTCAAAGGTCATTTGGGACCATCAGAGGCAATAAAGTGAATTTCTTTAAGCAGCTGTAACTCGGTGTCCGTTGTTCTAACTGTAACATAGCTTTGGGATAAGATAGATTGGTAGGAGGTGGAAATATTGGTACATTAACCGAATTTATCCGAAAGGGTGAAAAGGTCAAAAAGTGATGTTTTATTGATATCTCGCAAACGAAACATTTAGGGGGATGGCATAATGGAAAGTTGTGTTCTTCGATGTGAAATGCATCCGAAGACCTACTTTCATCTCATTTGAGATTTCGGGCTTTTGATGTTTGGATTCGTGTTGTTGAGGCGAACAAAAAAGACAATTACACTACCCTGGTATGATGCCCCTAACTCAAGTTATTGACATTTTATAAATTGAGATCAGAAGATCCGATTGACTTGCCGTTGTTTTGAAATTAGGTTGTTGACGTTCACCTTGTCGAAGGTCCATTTTTTTACAAACAAGGGGCATTGTTTAGGAGAACTATCGACTTACAAATTTGTATCAACCGAACTTCAATATATGATAAACACTAATGAGTGTTATTATTTAAACCAATCTCCAGCAAATTCTGACCTCCCTATAGACTGAAGTTTTTGGAGTTCAAAGTGTACAATTTCAATAAAAATAACAATATCTCTAATAATGTGGTAAAAGCCATTTTTTTGGTCAATGTGATAAGTCAGGCCAAAATTATTTACACCTTCTTAAAGGTCACTTATGGTCACAAACTGTTTTGCATTAAACAAAATTCTAAACCTGAACATGGATTAATATGACAAAGCCATAATTTGAAATATGACAAAGCCATAAGTTTTCAACATGTTGTGCTAGTAGTGCGCTGAAAATTCCTAGGTTAAGTCAAAAAAAATTTGAAAAGGTCACTTAAGGTCAGAAGGCATGTTTTTGATAAATAGTGCAATATCTCATGACATAGCAATTTATGAAAGCCACAGACACGTACCAGTATTGTGCGAACATTTTGTAAGTCCAAGATCTGGGAAATGTCATAGGTAAGGATGAAAATATTTGGACCATGTTTAAGGTCATAAAACTATTTTTCTGATCAAATAGCTCATCACAAATTAATGTAATAAAAGCAAATTCTTAGATATGATGCACTGGTAGTGTGCCCAAATTTCATGTACTTAAAAGTCACTTAGGGTCTGAAAAGTGATTTGTAATCATAATAAAACAGTGTCTCACAATTACAGAGTAATGAAACTTATAACAGATTCAGCAGTGGAGGTGCCACAGGGGCATGAGGGGGCATTTGCCCTTTCAGATTTTTTCCCTTGCTCCCTCTGTTGTCCCTTCCCCACTCTGATCTGGTAATAATGTAAAAAAAACTTAGAGGTATATGTCAAATTTGTCCAATTGATAGCACCATTTTGCATCTAAGCCATTTTTACTCGCAGAAAAATGGGACACCCCGTCCCCTTCACCCCACCCTCATATAATTGCTTAAATTGGGCCCCTCGAAATCAATGTTGCCCCCAGGTTGCCCCCCCCCCCCCGTTTACTTAGGCTGGTGCCGCCACTGAGATTGAGATATATATATCTATATATTCTATATATATCAGGCCTCGACAAATACGGTCGCCAACTTATCAATGGCGAGTAGAATTTTGCGACTGGCGAGCAAAAAATGCATTACGCTCGACATTTTGGCGAGTGGCTCATTCGCTCACTGTCTTTATACGATAGGCTTATTATTAACTTGTGAGCCAATCCACAAAAGGCCCAATGTTACACATAACAGTAGTACTATCAAGAGGACTGTTACAGGTACTAGTATGTCCTAACATGGAGGTAAAAACAGATTTACCTCCATGGTCCTAAGGAACAGCTCTGTTCACCAGCTCGAAAGTAATTTTATACTAATCGCTCAAACCATGGAGGTAAAACAGACCTCCATGCTCAAACTAAATGATGCACGATAGGTGTAACCGTAATGGAAAACAGCAAATGCGTAACGACAACTCAAACAGGGGAACCTTGTGTGTACGATCGGTACAAATGAAAACAGTTGTCAGTAGGTTAACCACTATCGCGCGATAAGGCCTACCTTGGGATAAAAACATTGTATCCCAATTCACAAGTGAGTAATATGAGGCATAGATTCGGCTTTTGTCCACAAACTTTCAGTTCTGTTACCAAATTGTTGACCCTTATTATGGCCAGCAAGAAAAGACGAAACTTTGAATTCATGGGGCGTTTAAGAACTTGGGAGGATGGCTGATCATTGTAGTACTTTGCTGCTAAATGATCAGAACAACCCAGATGACTTTGAAGAAATAAAGGAGCAAATTAAAAAAGAGTGGGCTCAACTCAAGTCAGTGGCAAAAATATTCCATTAGGTCCCCTATCCCAGCTTGTAATTCAGGAAGGCTGTGTCATGCCCTTTAATATATTTATAGTTTGCACCTGTTAGTAATTTAGTGTACTTCATCCATAGTTGGAGAGCTGTTCTGCATATACGGTCTCAGGGGTCACATTAGTCCGGCCATTGTGCGACATTCCTTTCTGTCTATGATCGTAAAAGCTGTCTAAGGTCATATTTGAGATTTTCTCCCTCAGCTCTTCCTGCAAGTTTTACATTAGTTCAGTTGTTTGTAACAGTTTTTTTTAGCAGCTTATTCACTGCAGTGTCCAGTTTTGTGTATTGGTGACAACACTGTTTTGTTCGCCTATCAGCCTCTCTATTGTGTTTACAGTTTTTGTGCTGGCAAAGTAATAGTTCGTGAGTACTCGTTGTTTTGTTTATTCTCTTGATTGTAGGAAATTACCTGTTACTGAGGTGTCATCAATTGTTTAGAACGTTGACCACATATTACGAACATTTAATCACCTTATTTATCGGCAACTCAGTATGTACCAGTAGAGCACAGTCACATGTTATGTGGTTGCTCACCGTTTAAATCACATGGTTATCAAGTCTTTGTTAGGTATCGGATCTAACAGTATAATTCCTGAATTTAATGAATTTACTTATTTAGCCTTTGTAGTTTCTATTTTCAAGTTCATGGGTGTTATCGGATAGATCGTTATGTTAATCAGTTGTAGTATTGCTATTAGAGGTAACCTACTTTACTCTCGTCTCTTTCTTACTCAATCATAGTTGCTATACTCATCATAACCGACCTTGTTAGCACGTCACTTTTCTGAGTACATTCATTATCGTATTTAGTTTAGTATTAATCTCGTAAAGCTGTAGTATTATTTTGAATCATTTATCTTTTTTAACAGTTTTACCACATAAATACAAGTGGGAAAATTCAGAAAGCTACATCTGTCTTTGCCTCATTTTTGGTTAGCTGGCTGTCTAACGAGCATATTCAACGCGAGTGAGGGCAGCACAGGCTGCAACTATCCTCTGTTGTCTGAATTATTTAAAGTAATGGTGGTTCTGCCATTGAGTTCTGCAGCTTGTGAAAGGGGATTCGCAACCGTCAATAGAATGGAAACTTCCCAAACAACACTTCTCTTGCCCCAGACTATAAAGGCTTTAACGCAAATTTCTGAGAATGACCCGTCCATAACAGATTTCAACTCTAGCACATCAATTGACAAGAGGTAATTTTCCAGCAAAGGGCTACGTGACACCGACGGATATCGATCCCCAAACGCAACATCAAAACGCAGATTACCACCAACGAGCGACTCATTAGATGAAGAACTAGTTTGCCAATCCCCCCCCCCTCCCCCACCCAATCCGTATCTTCGAACGACTCAACTTCATTCAACACCATCATTTATTCATTTTCCTAAAGATAAGTAAGCAAGCAGTATTCGCGGGGGGAAAATAAGAAGAAAAAACGCGTATTTTCACAAAAAGTATTACAATGTCACTGCTCTCTGAGCTTTGTGGTTTCTTCCTTCATCAACAACAGTAAATGTATATATTCCTATAAGAAAGTTTATTGCAGTCTGTAACGTGTGCCTGTTTACTATATATGTACCTTAAGTTAACACTAAGTTAAGACACTGGAAGAGTTTGTAATTCAGTGCACCCACCATGCTTATCTGTGTTAAGAAGCTATAATAGATACTGAAACTGGAAATCGCTGTGTTTGCATTCATTTAGCAATTATAGTCAAGTTCAAATCGCATTTTGTTCAACGACCAATGTCAATGGGAGATAACTGTGTGAAAGCGGTCACTATTTTGACGTGCATTATGTACGGAGATTTTTCAGGTGCGGTGACTTTTTACTAAGTGTAGTGATAGGAACTGATGAAGGGTACAAACGTAAAATAGTAAATTTTGCCCAAATAACATTACATATCTTGGAAGGAAGAACAGGAAGATTATTGGATTAAATATTAGCCCCCAAAAAATTTATAGTTCTCGAGACCTGACAAATGAAAGCTGCAAGTCGGACACTCAGTAATCGATCGATAACAAAAAGAATTGTCAGTTCCAAACGTTATCTTAACTTGTTAACGATACTTACACCATGGAGGTAGAACTGTTTTCACCTCCATGCTTACATATACACTGATGCAGTAGTCTGCTGTCATGTCCAGTAAAAGTTATACATGGTCAGCCATGCCATTGCTTATTTTTTTGTGGTCACTTTAACAAAGCAAGTCCTAAACAATGCTCACATTGTTTCACTTTTTTATATTTTCATAAATATCATGTTTTGAACACTTTTCACGAACCACAATTTAAGTAGATCGTTTTTGCTGTAAACAACTAATCGTAACACTATACGGCGATATCCTTAGTTAGCAGACCTCTCAACCTGTTTGACACAAAAATAGGGAGAGTAACAATTTTTAGGGCCCAAAAATAGGCAGCATAAGGGGAAAATAGGGAGGTTGGTAATTTTCAACTGAAATGATATAAATACTTATAAATAGGTAGTCTACAGTACCGCTCACGTATAACTGAACATGTGTACGCGCACATGATCGTATAAAGTCGTATAAAGAAGTAGCCTACAATCGCGTATAAACTCGTTGACAAACAAATTGCCGCGTAGACACCTCGTATAATCCCTCTACGAGTTTATATGCAGGAAATGCTATTGCGCTCAATGAAAAGGGATTAAAGTCGCCGAAGGAATGACTGACATTTTTTAAACAGCCGTTTTTTAGATCGTAGTTTAAGACGTGGTATTCACCTAGCAGCGAAGCGGACGCAGGTAAAGTGTTTGCCGGTGTGACAGTACAGAGTGTCTCCCTGTACAAAGTGTCCGCGGTTACACTCTGTACCAGCACATTTAGTCCGGTCGGACATTATCTGGTGAAAATTTTTTCCCACCTCACAGCAAATATAGCCCGCCGGACGAAATGTCCTGGTACAGAATGTCCGCAAATACTTCATAGCATATTTTGTCCCGCATAAAATTTGGGCATTTCGACATTCAAAGGCAATAAAGTTCATTATATCAATAATTAGAGTAGATGCACATATAGTTAGATGTTACAGGAAATAAATGAGTCGTTGTGCGTTGCTGCAAAACAAAATATAGAAGGGAAAAAAGAAGAAATATTAACAAGTCTTCCATCTATAAAAGATGTTAATTATGTTTTTGTTGTGATTGCTGCTATTTTATCCTCCGTATATGTTGAATTCGGCCACTACATTGCGTTCATAGTAATCTTTACAGAGGGAGAGATCGCATGAACCTAATTTCCTCCCCCACGGAGGGCGGGTACGGGATAGGGCAGGCAACCAAAAATGATAATTGCAGAGGTCAATGATTACGGACTTAAAGGAGTTCAAATTCATTGTAGCCGTATTTCCCCAACACACAGTGGGTAAGATTTGGCAATTATGGTAACTGTACTTCTTAGGCCTACGAGAGTTGCCTAGCCAATATGAAATGTCATCCGTGCGTAAAGCTCATTATAGGACGGGCAACGAAGGTTTTTTTCAAGTTACATCCTAAACGGAATCGGCAAAGCTGTATACAACACTCAGGCCCATACACATAATTGTTAGTGCAAGGATGGGGGAGGGGGAAGAGTTGGGATGGTAAGTTATCGATTTGTGTCCTGGCGATGGGTCTTCTTATGTCCGTGACCTATATGTGATGAGTTCCAAAATATTTTTGTTTGCTAATAACAACCCTCAAGTAGCTGGAAGATACTTCTCTGATCTTGAAAATGTCATCACTTGCCCCAACCCTCTGACACCTATTTATTGACTTTCATTACTACTTTATTGTTGACTTTTTACACTTCCTTATTTTTGTCACTTAATCGTCGAGTCAAGGTTTTCTCCCTCTCAACATTCCCACCACCCCCTGCCCCCTAAACCCTGTTGTGATGGCCATGCGTGAAGCAAATTTTCATTTGTAAAGACAAATGGCATTCCAGGCAATTCCAGTGATAAAGGTTCGTTCTTTCTAATTATGAATTTTTCTTAATGGACAAAAGTGCTTCAAATTAGAAAAGATATATTAGAACGATATCCTGTTCAAAGGAGCTGCAAACATACAAGAAACAAAAACATAGCCAAACAAGGGAAAGAATAAAGCAAATAGAACAGAGCAGGTTGCAATATGCAAGATTTTTTGTCTCATCATGTTTCTCACACTTTAAATATGTTATTCTTGTACAGATAAGTTTGTTCAAAGAAAGTTAATGAAGTAAAATTCAAAACATGAAATTGGATGATAGTCATGCACAAACACAATATTCTGAAACTATATCAGACTAGGCAAAGAGTGAAAAAAAGTTTTTACATCGGATCAGGGGGGTAGGAGCCGGGGGGGGGGCTGTCTGTACATGCTATTTTTAAAATGACATCCCATATCTTTTTGTAGCACGGTTAACAATAAACAACCTCAATAATATATATTTAAGTAATATGGCCGGTGTGTATCGGTTTATAGCATAACGAGTGATGGTTGTGGAATCAGAAAGTGCCCATCTGATGTTGTGTGCCCACCCTCACTTCCTACCCCCTGCATGGGATAATTCATGAGGAAATGTAAGTGAATGATGACTCCCCCCTTTGTAGTTCTAATGCAACTAAAGATAATCGATGCTTTCTAGAGCATCCTTCAAGAAGGGAGGTTTTACTTCATTAGAATGAGATAATAATGTCCCCCCTTCGTTTAACCATAGCATATACTGTCCGCGAGACAGTCTGTACCATCTGGCCTCGTACAATAGGTCCGGGGAGACCAAATGTACTGGTAAATCCAGTATAAATTGTCCTAGTGGGACTAGGACAGTATTGACTGAAAATGGGATATTTTCGAAAGTTTGTACTGCTACACTGGCATAGAACTTAACTGTTTTCCGTCGTATACAAATAGCCTACATGGGAACTGCACACATATGGTACACCGCGCCGCGTATAGAAACAAGTCAAAACTTGTGTATATTAAACTGAGTGCACCACGGCATATGCACAGTGCACGCCGTTCTACTGTACTGTATTCAGGACTCGACCACGGCCAACGTACAATAACGACCTTGCGCTAAGTCCGAGAACTGACAAAGCAGCTTGCTGTTGGTTGAGAGTCCCGCACAGCACTGTGTCAGTCGTAACGTGTTTGTAAACAATGAATATATTTTTAGATTACACTTATTATGCGAATATACGGAAAACTAATGCGGCCATGACAAAAACAATAAAAAACCATGGATACATATAAAAGACAACATTTTTACTAGGAAAACAACATATTTACTAGGAAAAAGAACATTGTAACTACCAAAAACCAAATTTTTACTACGAAAAACTATATTTTGTAAAACGAAAAACACAATTTTTACTACGAAAAACTACATTTTCACTACGAAAAACTACATTTTTACTACGGATTTTTTTTCGGCTAAAACGAAAAACCAAAAATACAGTTACATATACCGACTATAGATAGACATTAACATCACTCAAATACTGTACGATACCGATTGGGCCCAGATAGCTGATATGTACTCGTGTTTTAGGCTTACGGTTCATGTACAACAGCACCGTTACTACGAGCCTGCATTCACAGCATAAAGTATACGCGCGCAAGGAAAACTTTTGTTCTGAGCGATCGATGGCGGAGGTAAGAAATTTGTTACACTCATTATGCTCTTCAATACTGGAAGGCCTAAAAGTTGTTAATATGCTACTTGTCAGACTGTCTTTAACTGACACAGGATCCGGTATTGTGTTAAGCTAGGCTGTAGACCCAAGGCTAGGCCAGGATTGTGTGCACTGAATGTCACTTAATTATGATTGACAATTGAAGTATACTTTCATGGATTGACCAACCTACTTCATGACCTATGCAGTCGTGGGAGTCTTACAGTGTGGCTATGTATCCAAAACTACTGTTTCAGTTTCAATGCTTCAGCTAAGTTTGTCATGTTATGATTTCAGACTTGTGGAATAATATGTTATTGATTGTGATTTGGCAATGGGGTCTACGTCAGGTACAATTACAGCTAAGAATGAATACTAAGAATTTCTAGTATAATACTATAAGCACAGTCCACATCTGCTTATTTAGTAAATTAGGATTAGCCTACATTATAGTAATGAATTTTCTGACTATTTTGTATGGTGTATAAGCTAGTCCTTAAAGTTTAAACCCTTTCCATCTTGAGATATCCCCACATCTTTGCTTCCATCATCTTTGCTTCCATCATCTTTGCTTCATCAGGCTAGATAGATCTGGGGTCTTCATACACTGCAGAGTGCCATACAAATCCAATAGTTAAAGTTGTCTGTACATGAGTGAAGATTTTTTCTATATTAAGTCATATGACAGTTCCCTTAATGGCTACGCACGCCATCAACACTTCAAGCTCATATATAGAAACAGTAACACATAGGCCTAAGTACAGTAAGAGAGGAGAGGGTGTTCTGCAAATTAGCAATAACATTTTACTACCACATACATGAAGCTTTCTTGTGGCATGTAAATGACATATATTTGAGTAGAAGAGGAATTGCAAAACATGTTTAAGTTTTTCATATAGTACATGTGCCATCTTAATCATCTAACCAAGGTCGCCATACTTGCTCCAATACTGAAATTTATAAACCAAAAATAATGTAAGTAATTCAAGACAAGACCCGTTGATCTGCTTTACATGCTTTTTTGCATAGTTCAAGGAAAAAACATCTCACACTAAGTTTGTTAATCTGATAATGCATTCAACACAGTACCATAAAACTATTGCATGTACAGCCCTCCACTGCTGTATAATTCTCAAGAAGAGTAGTAATGCCAATGAAACTACAGTAGATCACCTGTTTTCCAAGTTTCCGTCCTCTTAGTAATGCATCTCAAGTACATGTTTTTATACTGACTAAATACATACAAGTATAATTTTCTTAATATATGAATATATCTACTTTAGTTACTGTACGTGTTTATTTCTTTTCGGTTTTTTCTTATCTATCTGCCTGGAAAAAAGAAATGCCAAAAAAATTATGTGGCAATGTCCTTGAGCTTCCCCGCACTTACGATAACTACCCCCAGTTTCGATCAGAGTTCTTAAGCATTTTGAAATGTTGTGTGTGGGATATGGATATTGTGTAAGGAACGAAGTTTTCAAAATTTTCCAGTGTTATATCCTGTAGGATTTCATATCTCAGTTTCGAAACATATCTTATATTTTTACCTCTTTATATACAACTATTTTGTTACCTCGTGCAGTCCATTTTGATTCAACTAAGTTTTACAGGGAACTGAGAAAAGCATATACCTGTCAATACAGTGGTGCTATAATGAAATGGCACCATACTGTGACTGTTCATCTTAAGCTGTGAATTATTTAAAAAAAATTTGGGCATGTGAACTCATCATGCTCTTTAATGTTTGCAGGTGTTTATATTCTTTCTTTTGAACATTGTTTGGCTTTATCAGAGAATTTGTGAAAGGTATTTTGTATACATGTCTGAATGTTTGATTTACATTAGAGATGCTGTACAGTTATTGTAGTCTCTTGTTCATATTTTAATTAGGTTAGCTGTTATATATACTTGTCGTTTTGATGTTTGATTTTTGAATGTTTATCTGTTTGCTTTTTTATTCTATTAAGCTATGAATTTGCCTCTAATTTTGTTGTTGTATTGGATTGAGAGCCATGGTGGAAGAAATTAACATAGTCTTGAATCAGTGTAAAGCTGTTGTGGCCAAGTATCGTAAGGCCCTCTGGGGCTCCATGTAAGACACTGCATATTAAAAAGTACACGTCTGGGGGGGGGGGGTATGCAAGACTGTAATATAATATTGCTGTAATTCTGTGTTACACTAACAAATATGGTTGGCTTTCTTGGAAGTGCCGAAAAATGTGTGACTATGACAAAAAATATCAGCGTAAAATGACTTATTTAGTTATAGAAAGCCTCTTGAAACATAGGCCTTGGCAGAATTTATCAGCTTTAGTTATTGTATTGTAAATAGCTCACCTTGATGGAGGTGGAATCACTTGGTTGGGAAGATATAGAAAGTCCTATTTATTTGACTGATCCACAAAGTAATACAGGTAGCATTACTGATAATATTGTTCCAGTTTTAATGTAACTGTACAGGTAGACAGGTATTCTATATGTTAAGACAGAATTTTTTCAAGCTCTCAAGTCACTTCTTTGGTAAAAGACAGTCTCAATTAATTGGTCAAGTGAATATGATAGTGATCTGTGGAAAGCATCTACCTCCTAACTTTATGACAAATATATTGTGTATCCTGACATGTGTTTACATTTGGCTACTAAACATTACAGGTGCTACAGTCACATGGCACTATATCATGATGGTTGTTCTTTGGTTTGAATTTTTATTATGTTCACTTATTTTTGTGTTTTTATTATATTCCTCATTTTAACCTTTACGCATAATGCATTTTCATTTCTGGCAATGGACTGTACGTGTTCACATTTCAACCAAAGCATCCGAGAATATGTGAACAATAGCTTGTGTGGATGATATATGGCAAGAGCCTTCATTAACAAACATGGCATATACTGTTGTGACATGTATCTTACTCGAAGTTTTCAGTTTTTTAGCTGTAATATACCTGTTATATGTTTAAGTTTTTGCTAGTATATAAGTTGCCTCTAATTCTTTTACTATAGAGTAGTGTATGTAGTATTGGTTTGAGAGCCAATGTGAAGAAAGAAATCCTTCATGTATGTATGTATATGTTATATATATGATATAAATATGATATATATATATAAAGCACTGGATTGGGGCATATGTTCACACCCTTCTAATATATATGTTCGAGGGGATGGAAGGTGGGTGCGAGGCGGTGGAAGGTCAACGGGATGGGGTGGAAGGTGCGTGCGAGGCGGTTTCGTTTCGTTTATTCCAGTATAATAAATAAAATGTTATGTGCATTAAAAAAAGGTATAAAAGTTAGGAAACAGTAACCCAATTAAGGAATAAAAATTGTGGAAACTATACAAATTACATCAAATCAAGTCATTTAAAGTGTCATGTTGAATAAAAATAGATGCTCTGTATACAAACGAGTTTCTGAAAACTTGCACTCTATATTTTGGTGTCAATGCACGATTCCTGAGATTATAGCTAGTGTGTCGACACAGTGATTTGAGTTCTGCATGAAGCGGGTGATTTTCTTCTCTTTGAATATTCCTACTTAGTCTGATAAATTCACGCCTAGCTCTAAAAATGACCTGATCAACCATACTCTCATAATCCAACCTGAAGATCTTAGCACAATACTTCAAGAATGCTCTGATTCTTTGTTTATCACAGGCAAGTAGAAAATTATACCAAACAGGCACAGCATATATTATATGGGGCAGAATCGATGTTACAAATACTTTATGCCTTACGTCTAATTCGAAGAACGAGATATGTCAATCTGAATACAATGTAGTAGACTCGTCGTAGTATATTTGAAATATGACCAGTGAATGTTAATTTGTTATCTATACGCACACCAAGATACACGGTATGAGACACACGTTCAACTTCAGAGTCCTCAATTACACGTTTTTCGGATTTAGTTTGGATGAGACCTGCATGCTTGATGTTAATATTTTCAAATACCATTTCTTTGGATTTTGTCGGATTGAGGATAAGATTCTTCCGTTCACATAAATCAGTAATGTCAGAAATGAATGACTTGTACAGACTATTATCTCTTTCGTGTGAGAGTTTCGAAATTTTACAAGAAATAGCAGTGTCGTCAGCGTACTTAATGACAGAACAATTCGAATTTTACTGTATTTCATTAGTATACATTGTAAAGAGCAACGCCGAGAGGGGACCACCTTGCGGAACACCAATTTTGATATTGGAGGTATCAGAGAGACCTTTGTCAATCTTGACTTGTCTGGACCACCCTTTTAGGAAGTTTGCAAGCCAGTGGGTTAGCCATGGTTCGATACCAAAATTCATAAGATCACTTAATCAATAATTTGGTTAAACGGTGTTAAAAGCACTTGAAAAATCAAGGAATAAAACTTTGGCAACAGTAGTGTCTTTACAATTCAAACCTGAAACAATGTCATGGACAAGGGTTCAAATGACGTCTGTACATGATACCCCCTTCCTGTAGGCAAACTGGCAATTGTCCCCGAATAGGCTAAGAGCTTCGGTGACATATGGTAATAAAGTCTTTTGCATGCAATTGAAACCAATGCTAGCAAGATCAATTGGCCTGTAGTCATTGACAGCTGTAGGTCTAGGTTTCTTGGGAATGGGTGCAGTTATTGCATGCTTCCAGGAAGAGGGTATCATACTCTGGCGAATGCTTTCATTGAACATTTCAGTGAAGATACCAGCCAGTTCATTCGAACAATATTTGAAAATCCAGCATGGCATTTCATCACAACCCGAGGAAACCCCTTTCTTTACTCGTTTGAATAATTGTCTTACTTCATTTTCTTTAACAGTAGGCATGTTCGACATTGACTCGTCTTTGTCTGGTAAGGATAATACGATATATTTGTTTACAAATTCATTGAAGCGTCCAAAGTGTTCATTCAGTTCAGCCCGAAATTCACTGGATATTTGAAGTTTTCCCTGAGTGACAGGGCTCCTGGTGGTCTTTAGGAGCCGCCAGAGGGCATCTGAGTCTGATGTTATCTCTTGGAAATGATCACTTCTGTTCTTTTGGATATATCGGTTGATGTCTCGCTGTAATTTGTTCCTCTTTACCTTGTTTCCGTTGTCAATCGCTATCTTCTTTTCCCTTTCTAGTTGTTTGATGGGAGTCTCTTCATTAATTCCACCAGTGGTCTGGAATTCTTGGGTATGCATACATCAGCGGCAAAGTTAACATACGCACTGACTACTTCGGTCATCTCCTCCAAATCGCTACAAGTCTCAGTAAATACATCCCAATCAGTCGAATTCAGCATACTCTGTAAGTTGTTTATGTTAGCATCGTTCAGATCTCTTGCCACTTTCTTCCGTTTATTCTGCGTGCTATCCCGATGTTTCTCAGTGTATTTGGGCAGTATGCCGATGGTGTAATGATCTGAAGTAGCCAATGCATGTAGTTGCTTGGAGATATAGCAATCATCCTTCACATATACGCCATCGATAATGGACTGGGAGCGAGGATAGGTAATGAAGTCTACAAGGTTCTTATAGTTCATAGTTCCAAGAGTGGGTACATGCTCCCTGTTGAAATCTCCCATTATGACCAACCTGAAGCTCTCACAGGATTCATCCCAGGATTGAGATTCATCACAGGATTCATCCCAGGATTCATCACAGGATTCAGATTCATCCCAGGATTCATCACAGGATTCATCGTAGGATTCAGATTTATCACCAGATTCATCACCGGATTGAAACGGTCACTGCACGCGTTTGTCTGATGAATCTGTATAGCGCCATATTACCGCTGTATAATTAGAAGGGAAGTACATACTGAAGTTTCTTACACTTCAACACCCGGCCACTCCATTTTGTATATAATTTTGCATTTTCAACTGGCCTTAGATGCAATTTGGTGCTCCAAATGAGATTTTTTTTCTCATTTGGAAATGAAAAAGGGCTTTTCTGACTTGCGGAGCGGGGGGGGGGGGCGGGATGATACTTCCGCCCCACCATATTTTTCACTGGGGGGGGGGGGCTGGCGCCCCCCGGTTCCTACGCCCTTGACGGTTTTATTCCTAGGCTGGGCGTTTTATTGCAGTAGTAACACGTGCGCTTAAGATCCATAAATGAGCTTAAAACACACTTAAAGATCACCCGTTTACGAGCGTTCTGACTTTCATGTGGAGGACGAGTCAACCAAACTGCATTGCGCCTGAGAGTTAAATAAGAGTAGTGAGCGCTTTCACGTAACCCTATTGCGTAACCTTCAAAGTATGGACGACGGTTTGGGTAACTCATATTGATATTTTGTAAAATGGGGTTATGGAGCGCTAAACTTCCATTGTAGCGAGATGTGATGAGATACTGATGTTGTATGACGACTTTAGATATACGGAATACATCTTGTAGTCGTAGGCCTACATAACACAAATTTTATTCGACACTTAAACGAATGTGGATGAACATTAATTTTATCTGCAATTCACATGAATGCTAATTTACAAATATTTGAGCCAAAAAGGAAGATCATTAGGTTGAGTGTCGAAGGGTTACCATGCCAAAGTAGGGTCTACACGTCTGCCATCCTATATAAGTTATATCAAGGAATCCATTTTTTCGACGAAATGTCAATGATTGCAGTCTCGGAAAGTTGCATACGAATTAAAATAGGCTATATGTTATGGAGAAGGTCCACCTCTCATGCTTACATTATCCATGAACTAAGGTTTAGTTGGGTCATATATTAAATATTGACAATATATCGCTAAATATGATAAATGCAACGTATAAGGGCAGTTAAGAGGGAGCTTCGATGTACAATCGATTTATGTAGGGAAATTTTGGAAGGTGGGAATGTATCCAGGTCGTCAGATGCACATTACCTTCTTAAATCATTGAAACCATAATGGCGACCTGCAATCGCTGTCAGACTGGTTTATCCTTATGGCAAACAGGCAACAGTACCCAAATTTGAACTTATGTGAACGTGAATAATATTTTAAATCACTGTTTTGTCTTTAAATTATTAAACTATGTGTTCTAGAAGCAAATGATTGTCTGTCATATTTTGGGCTATGGCTCGGTGAAAGACATCAGACACCGTCACGGGGAGCTATGTCCTAGACTCAAAGGTGTGTTTTTATCAGTTTAATTGGCAGTGATGATAACGGTGAGGTTAATGGGATTAAAACGAAGTCGTAAACCAGTTGAATAATTGTTGACCTCAATTTTTTATGGAAGGAGGGGGGGGGGGCGGGTGAATCCCGAGATGCCCGAAGAAAATCAGGAGACAAGTAATTATTGTTGTGACTTTCGGCTGGGTATCAACAAGCGCGACATTTGCAAAGCTCGACTGACCTGTTATTGGCATCGTTACACCAATTTGTGACTGTTTCTGAGTTTATTTTGCAATCTGTTTTCCTCGGACTCAATTCGAACAGATAACTTTGCTGAAGTCAAATTTTGGAACCAAAAGTGGAAACTCTGGTTTTAGCAAACTTTAAAAGTTCATAAATTATTAATCGAACAGGAACCACGTAGAAAGAAAAAACGAGTTAATGCATAATTGAGATTGTTAATTTTTTGGAAGTGCTTGTACAATGTAGAAATATATATGCACTGTTCTTGCAAGCTGCCCAGAACCGTGGTTATTAGAACAAATATAGGATGCAGCCCTTTGTATAAAGTGGCGTTCTTAATCGCAGTAAGGCAATCCATTATATCGTTGGTAAATGGATTCTTCTCCGTCAATCTGAAAACGATTCACATTCGAACTGTCTGTTTATGTACATATATCATTTAAATACATATTTTGAATCGTGCAAGGTATTCCATCATTACTCACGTTTTTGTAAGTGACAAATTCTTGCATACTTGCATCTTGCGCAATCCATCCTTTGAAGAGTGATTTTCTCAGGAAAGCATGCGCAAGTGTGAAGCATTCCATGCTGCTGATCTTGCCAGTGGTGTCATCTTAATGTGGTTGAAGGGGGGGGGGTTGCTCTCGGACGAATAGGGGCATATTGTAAAGCACCGACAGAGAAATGGGGTCACTATTGTACATCGAATTCTTCCGCCTTTAGAGTGGGAATAGGGCGGATTTACCGCAGGTGCCATACCGTAACATCTAGCTCTTCAGGGTTATTTCCAAAGTGGAAATATCATGGCAACGCAAGCAAAAACGCTATAATCATTTGCCTTTCCAGAGTGATCAGAATTCGTGGTGAAATATTTTTGTGGTGGCCGGCCTTTATCCGTCTATCATGATTTACTAAGTTGAGAACAATATATATTTGAACCCCAGTCGAACTGATTCGAGTATGAAACGCAACATTTAACGCATACAGGATAAGAAAAGTTATAGTGTATACTGCAGTGATAAAAGTGTATTAAAGGTCAGTCACATCAATCGAATACCATAATCTGGTTAAATTTGTTACCGTAAAAGAAAGGAAAAAAATCAGTAAAACACACACACGCACAAATATACAACAAAAAGCAAATACGGTATAAAAAACAACAACAATCATGCCACATGGTGTGCAACATACTGCAGTCTTGAATAACATTCTTCATTTTGTCTATGGAACTGTCCATGCCTACATAAACTTAGGAATAGCTCTGAATGAACAAGTCTTAATAAACATTAAAATAAACAATGCCAGGTGGTGGTTATGTATACCTATAATTAACAACTAACAAGTATACACCAAATACACTGTATAACAAAATAATAACTAACAAGACGCGTGGAAATCACAATTTAAAGGATACCCTCAAACGAACACACACAGACCACAGAGACACAATGAGCGGATAATGAGGACAACAAGGAAAAATAAGTTGGTGCCGCTTCACATCTTTTAGCATTTAGTTTCATTTGACCTATAACTTTTTTTAGCCTTTGAAGAAGATCCTGCTAGGATCGAAACGTCAGGCCAACTTACTTTCACACATCTATAAAATTAT
>KN882213.1:115307-131846 GCA_000934455.1 Apostichopus parvimensis
ACATGCGCCTTACAGAAAGTGACACAAATTATGCAGCCTTGCATCCAATGATAATCATTTGAGTCAACAAATCCACTGTCTCTGATTTCCTGGCTATGAGTCTTATCTGTCTAAGAAGATTATCTTTCTTTGGATCAGTAACATAATATTTAAGCACTCTGCAAAGAAGCCAACTCTGAAGTCGTTCAAGCGTAATAAACAGTGGTCTTGCCTGGCAATGCAATTTGTGTACACAAGAGTGATAAGCACCTAGCTTTACAGCTGGAAGTGCGAACTCCAGTATCAACTTTCTGCTGAAAACAAGAATTGTGGCAGGAATTCAAGAGTGTTCAGTTCTGTAAGGGTCACTTTCATAGCATGTGTGGTATACTGGCACTAGCCTAGGTTTTCTGTGTTACAAGTTGTGTGGTATGTGGTTACTGTAAGTGAAAATTCGCACAGTGTGGACACTGGCATTTGAAGTTACTTGTGTTCACAAAATGCATGGTTAACACTTGGGTATGATTTAAACATCTCCAGTTTATGTTCTATTGCTTTTGATTTCTTGTTTTGGTAACTGTTTGGCAATTTCACAAATCTGTTCAGGTGATGCACAATTTATTTTGCAGGTGGTTCAAGTCCACCAACAGAAATGACTCAGCCATACTGTTTCAAGAAGGAATTCAAAGACATATACATGTCACCATAATGTGGTGTAGAACAGGATGTTCAGAAAACACCTGTTGGTAGATCTGAAAAACTTGTTCTTCTTGCAAAAAAGCCTTACAATGTTGCCTCATTTGTATGAAAGTCACTTTTTACAATAACTAAAACAACGACTACTGTAACTGCCCAATTGTCTCATTGGCTAGCCTACTTTAAATGTAATAAACGGGATGTGTGAAACTTGAAAGAATCTTTAATTTTTTTTACAAGAAAGCAAAGCATTGGCACATAGCAAACATTTTCTATGTTTTTCCCTTTTTCTTTTATTAATGAAGTCAAATCTTAATAGATTTTTTCTTCTTTCATTCATAATTGCATTACTAAATCTGATGAAACTTGATGAGACTGCTAGCTCTAAAAATAAAATCAAAAAAAAGAGCAAAGGACTTTTAAGTGACACATTAGCCCACAGTAAAATTAGTACATAAAAGAATTGAAACAATTTTTCTGAAATAAGAGAGAGCAGCAGGGACACTGTAGATTTACACATCGAAGAAAAATGGACAATGTAGTGATGAGTTCTACCATAGGAGCAACAAAACTTCAGCAAGCAGCTAAAGAAAAAGATGACACTGGTATCCTCTTGAAGATAGAAAACAAGGACAGCGTGGCTATTAAAGTCAAATATCACTGCTACACAAATTACACAAGGTACTGTATTTGTATCCAAAGAAAAGGCACAACGAAGAGCTGGACCCAAGATTTTATGAAGCCTCCACTAGGTTGTGTGACTTTGTGAAGACAGATTATAACAGGTCAAGAAATTTGACACCTTAATACACTTTTTGATATCTTTATCAAAGATATGAAAGCAACTATTTGGATTGATATGAGTGGCTACAGACATCAAATCTGAAGGTACGACTGAGAAGAGCCTTCCCTTAGCTTTTTTTCTTAACACCAAAGTTACGATCACAGAGTGACAGTGTCTTTATTTATGGTATAAGTACAGAAGACTTGTGCAGGAAACAGTTTTTAAAGGTTTTCTGAATCAACACAGACTCAGGAAACACTAAGGATGAATATATGCAATTTCTGAAGTACAGATCTACGGTACTGCATTTTTCCAGCAAACAAAAATGTTCATATTTTATATGCAATTGTTCTTTTCAGCTTTGTATAAGAGAAGTCTTCAACCAACTCCTAATGTCTCTCTCCAAGTTGGACATTGATGGAAAACTGAAGATGAGGCACTACTAGTCAACTGGATGGATCTTCCTCCTGCACCAGATTGTATCACGGGTCTGGTCAACTGCTCCAACACCTGCAAAAAAGGGAGAGACAAATTGCAGTGATTCTAAAACTTGCACCTGTCTAGCAAAAAAATCCCTGTACTGATCTTGCAAGTAGGAATGCAGGAACTGTAACAAAACTAACGAACAAACCCTGTCTGATGATGAACTAGATGAAGATCTTGAGGAAGAATAATGAACCCTGAAACCATTCCCTCTCCAAAACTTAACACTTATATCCAGGATCCATCATCAATTACATCAACTTAATTAACAACAAAGAGTTGTTTGGCGGTGATGACCCCCCACTATTGAGTGGTTAATTGATTCAAGTCTTCTTGAGATAATCAAGAGATTTGGGGAACCTACAGACTAATGTTGATATAATTCATGCTCAAAATCGTACTGCAACTATTACAAACAAAAATTATTGGCCCCAAATGCAAGATGCTTAACACTGCAAATACTTTGTGCTCAATCACTCATGAATTATGATCCTATTCAGCCAAGAAACAACATTTATTTTTTTTTCTTAGCCTGCTTACTTTCTTAAGGCCACATTGCTAATGATGGTAAAACCAAGATATTTACACAAGAAGCAGTTAATGCTAAAGAAGCCATTCTACAACCATTGTGGAGTTTTGCATTTACATTCACAAAGAGAAAGAGCATATTAAAATTGGGGCCAATATAGTAGGTCTAAAACAAGGTGAACAATAAAATATTTACTTTTTAGCTTGGGCAAACTTGTTAATTGAGACAAATGTTATCCCTCTGCCCAGTAGTAGCATGGAGGGCTCATAATTGACGCATTTAATGATATGATTAATAATGTCTATCAACGAAAAGTCCAAATCACTGAACTATATGCGTTTTTTATATGTGTAGTTCCTCAAAAATGAAATGATCTCAAGTATTTATTGTTTTGTGCCTACGCAACATACACTGGAGCAGAATTAGACCACAAAATGTATTCCGGGTCAAGTTCTTTCATACCCCTAAACTGACGCATTTGTCAATAAGCTAACTGTAGTGTAGGCCTAAGTATACATTCATTGACTTTGGATGCTGTTTGCTTTGCTCTGAGCCTCTAAGCTCTGACAGGTCAGGTCCCAGAGAGTACTGCATGGTATCATATTGAGGTAATTTTGGTTATTTTTAGGGAGAAAGATTTTCAAAGGGTGTTCAAAGCTTTAAAAAAAAAACAATTTAATCAGCATACACTGAAATGGATTCAAATTCATGAAATATGTAACTCTGCTTCGCTGCAAAAAGTTTAGGTTCCCTGCTGAATTGTTGCTAGTAATATTTGAAGGTACGTCAATTACAGGGGTGCGTCAATTATGAGACCTTAACTATACATCCTAGCAAAGTGATGAGTGCAAAGAAGACTGATTATAACTAGACGAAAACAGACAAGTATGTTAAAAGGCTCTTTGGTTACTTAGTGGTTGGAAATCAATAAACAAAGGCATTGATCTTACCACAGCAACTGCTGGGAAAGTTGGTTGAACCTCTGGAAGTATCAAGATAGCCTACCAGCATTATGCAATGCAAAGTTTGATGATTCAAAATACCTCCATAAATCGCCATGTGGTACCATAAGTTTTAAGAAAAGTCACCAAATAATTTAAGTCTTTAGTTTTAACACGAAATGGAACTAAACGCTACAGCAACAATTGCCAAACAATTCCATTCCCTTCCCCAGAGTATACTGAAAAAGAAACGCCGGTTGTCCAATCCTCTAGCATTAACATTGGCCTTGGTATTGTTATAGCTGCAGTACCAACACTGTACAGAATGGGATTTCGTGGAATCAGTCCATGTATTATCCGACAAACGAAAACAAGTGGCGAATTTGAGCCAAATATCTCTTCCAAGGTCAAGTCATTCTGTTGTGATAAACTAATGAGTTGCTCCTGACTATTGCTCCTGGAGCTTCGTTGACTTCATTTTCCCCCCCCCCCCCCCCTCCGATGTGCGTCACGAAATATTAAATTAAAGAACTTTTCGACGTACATCCCGATGCCGGGATAAGTCCGGTGAATGAATCTGGTGATAAATCTGAATCCTGGGATGAATCCTGTGATAGCTTCAGATTCTGAAGCTATCACAGGATTCATCCCAGGATTCAGATTCATGTCATGAATCCTGGGATAAATCTGAATCCTGGGATGAATCCTGTGATAGTTTCAGATTCTGAAGCTATCACAGGATTCAGATTCATCCCAGGATTCGAATCCTGTGATGAATCCTGGGATAGCTTCAAGTTGGTCCATTATGATGATGTGTGAGCGAGGGTTTTCTACCATTATATCTGTTAGTACTCGCTTTAGTTCTTTATCAGCCACTGCAAAGTTTGAAGTAGGGCGGGTATACACATTAACGACGTGTATATTGGAGACGGAACTTGGAAGAAAACGGGGTCGTACACTCACAGCGAGTAACTCAATGTCAGGCGTAGAGATGGTATGCCAAATTCTTGGATGAGTAACCGCCCATTCTTGGATATATAGGTTATCAGTCCACCCCCATTAGCTGTAAACTGTCTATCATGGCGAACATAAAATAGTTAGCAATCTGTAATGCCTCATCAGTCATCAGATGTTCAGGGGGTCATTCAGCCATACCTGTTCGTGACGTTGTATCTTGGTTTCCTGGAGGCTCACGAAGCATAGATTCCGGTGGTTGACAATAAATTGTTCCAAAATGTGTGAACTTTCCTTGAATACTGTTGATATTTGCCGATACACCATACGGATAGCTGAAATTGGACGATTTGGTGTGACTAATCCTGGATTGTATTCCAGCACGCTTACCTCTCCGTCTTCGAACAATACCAAGATCCTTCAGAGAGTTCAGTAGCTGCGAGTCGATCGTGTAATCCGTCATGCATGATTTGATTCTATTCAAGGTGTTAGCGCTGTATTGTCGTCTGTATCCAGCAGTCATTTCGATTGATGAGTAGCAGCTCTCTATATAATATGTGCGTGTGTCAATGCATAGGCAAAGGCCTAAGCTTAGTACAGCCAACGATGAAACGAAAAATGACTTTGCTTGACGAATGTTACTCCAAAAACATCTTCATACTCCAGTTACAAGTAACATACCACCACCAACAACAACAGGGAATACTCCAGGCGTGTATAGGAGGTTAGTTAGTTACGGTGTAGTTAGTAATGACGCTGCTATCAAATAAAAAAAATGCAGCAGAAAAGACACACGTCAGCTCACTAAGAGCGCCAAACTCTACAGTGGGGCAGGGGGAAGGTGAGTGGGAAGGGGGGAAGGTGAGTGGGAGAGGATGAATGCTAGGGAGAAGGTGAGCCGGGGGGGGGAAGGTGAGCCGGGGGGAGGTGAGTGGGGCGGTGGAAGGTGTGTGCGAGGTGGTGGAAGGTGCTGGACACACAGGGGAGTGGTGTAACACTATAAATAGGCACAGTTATTGGTGAAATATCCTGGAACACTAACAATGACATTAATGTACCGGTTATCAAAGACGAAAGGAAGGGTACCACACACCCTCCCCTTACTTCCATGAAAAACAAAGGGAAATGATTCACAGCCCCCCTCCCCCACCAAAAAAGGGGTTTATATTAATCTCCACATATATTTAGTGTTATCAGATTTAGCACTTATGTTTTGAAGGTCTATATCTGGTGTCAAAGAAACAAAATTATGCAATCAATAAAGGAGGCAGCTCCCAATGTGATTTTGGATTGCTTCAGTGCATGCCAGGGATGTAGGGGGCAGGGGTGGACACAAAGAGGAAAATTATTTTGGGTGAAACACTATATATAGGCAAACTTATTAGTTAATGCTTTAGGAATACTAACTTTTACGACAATGTACAAGTCACATCGAAAAAAAGCAGGGCGAAAACCCCCTCCGCCTAGTTGCATTAAAACAACAGGAAAGGCTTCACTGTCCAAAAAGTGGGGTGTATGTTAACCAGTATATTTATTGTCATGAGATATTGCATCAATATTTTCAAGGTCTATTTCAGTTGTGAATTCAAGTAACAAAACTATGCAAATTATACGGGAGGTAGCTCTCAATTTGATTTTGCATTGGGTCTGCATAGCACGAGATGGAGAATGGGTAAGGGTACAGATTGAAGAAAAAGGGGAAGGTGTTTTGGAGTTAGGTAACATAAGTAAATGAAATATCGAACACTGTTAATGGGTGGGCAGACTCTGTACCTCCCCCTAATTGCAAGACAGATACATCGGTTCACTGCATACCAGGGGTGAAGGATGTGTAAGGGCAGCGATTAAGAGAAAGATGTTTAGGAGTAGGTTCATTTAGTTTATAAATGGTATAAGTGAAATATCCAGGACTGCTACTACCTTGACCTGAATGGATAGGTCAGCCACTGAAAAGGGAGGGTGATACGTAACACCTCTCCTTAGGTAAAAAGCCAAGGTAAATTTGACAATTTTAACGACCCTCTCCTATAGGGTTGAATCATGGAAAACAGACAATGAAGCTGAAATAACTTTTTCCAAATGAGTAGAAGTGTTTAAAACTTGGAAAAAACACATTCCTCTCCAGTCTAAATGTAGAAAAAGACAAGGATGGGAAAATGTACTGCAAAGTGAATGACTACATTTTCCATCTTGTTCCATCTGGTTGCCTACATAATCTACAAAAGATTACAAAAGCACAAACACAAATGAAGACATACTACATGCTATTTTAATTGTCACATTTTATTAACGTACACAAATGGTTTTACTTGTGTGATGTAATCCCAAGAGGATTGAACTTATGCAAAGTGTTTGGACTGGCAAGATGTTACATGATATTTCAATTGTGAGTTAAGAAATATTCAAAAGTAGGACAGGTGAATGAACCATTAATGAAAGGGTCTATTATGCATATAGGACAATACCAATTTGTGACAGTTCACTGTAAACAATACATGAAACAGAGGATTGCATCACTATGAAATGATTAATTTAGGCATAATTCTGGCCTTGGAATCTTATAATACTGGTACCACAAAATAGCGGAATATGAGCCTAAGTTGTTTCCTTCTGTCTTTTATAGAATTTGTTTATTTTATCTTTTATTTTCAAGCTTTCAGATTGCTTTGTTTAACCCGCAAACCTAACGATAAAATGTTTTATCAGCGAATCTGGCTCCACAGGACCACTTGGGCTTTGACTATAATGCCTTTTGACCTTTATAAATTGTGAATGTCTTTGAACATGGGATTGTCAGTGCAGGCCATAACAGTCCTAGTGTATGTGTGCTAGACTGAGTAGTACTCCAGCTACTTGGAATGATTACACAACAATGCATAAAGCGTCATTTTGGAGACAGTTATTTCCATTTCAATTGTTAACTGGACTGTTAAAAGTGCAAACATGATCCTTAACATACCAAGTATAAAGGCACTTTCAGTGTGCATTTAAATAAACAAATTACATCTGAATGGTGGGACTATCTATATCATATTTTAAGTTTCACAGTAGGTTTGCTGATTTCTTTTCATGCGAAGGTGATGAAAGATAACTGCAATACATATGCATGAAATGAAGAATGCATATGTAGCAGTATGCTATTTCTTTAACATTAAGTGAAGTACATGGTGGCTACAGCACAAAATCAAGGAAATGAAGAATTCCAATGTTTGACACTATGCTTGGTTATTTTATGCATAGGAGGTCAAAGATGGCTACAACACAGAATGCATGAGATAGTTACTTTCAATGTGTGACAGTATATTAGCTGAATTTTTTTCATGCAAAGTTATGTTAACTATGGCTACAACACTGAATACAAATGTCATATATTTTTAGCAAAATCCTTCTTCAATAATTTAAGTCAACAATGCCAAAAGAACTCCAGAGATCAAAATGATTCAATGAAAAATGAAGATTAACATTAGGTCATTTCATGACTATTATTCAATACAATTCAATAGAATATAATAATTTCAATTTTAGAATGAAGACAGCTATACTGGTGATAATAAGCTTCAGTGACAAGAGTCTCAACATAACACATGCATACACTTATGATTAACAAACAAGAGCCAAAATAAGTGTCTTACAATAGGGTATCGATTATTATTGCTTTTATCGAATTGACAGATTTGGTTTCTCGCCGTTAATACAGCAAATTCCAATGAATTTTTTTTCAACCTGCTGTGACTTCAATGATAAACACAGCAGGAGCCTCTACTGCTTTCTATTGTATACACTTGCAAGTATCTTGTTCAATGTTGTGACTAATAGCAGTCAATTGGTATTGACTTGTTATTCAACAACTTGCTAATTTGTTTTCCTTTTTTATTTCTTTTTAAAGTCTCTTTTCTTCATCCAATGTGGCATATTCATTCCACTATTAAGAAGGGAAAATAAACAAAACTCTCTAAGAAAAATGTCTTAAAATAATTTGAAAAATTGGCAATGAACAGTCACATAGCAACAGCTAGAGTAAAAAGGATTTATGCTGTGAAAGAAGGAAGATTGTCGTGATGATCAGATATACATATTTTAATGAATCAACCATGGTACAATGTTTGCAATGTGCATCGTGTAACAACAATTTATCATGATGATATATTGATGAAAAACTAAGCTGATTAGTAAAGCCTGTGAAACTTACTTTAACTATTATATGAGATTCATCCAAACGAGCATCATATTAACAGTAGACTGTAAATTTTGCTTTTATTAAACATGAAAGTTTGTACTGATAAGAAATTAAATTTCACATTAATGAATCAATGGAGGTAAAGTGATAGAAATGAACAGTGTATGAACGGTATGCTCTATTGGCCCCAAATATGCTATATATTCAAATATGGTCACCTTTGGTAAATATTCTCAATGGAAATTGTTCTTGATTTATTTTTGTCGAGAAAGCTGAGATCCAGCCAAGGTCTTTGAACAGAATGGGCACTGTGACAATCTCTGTGGACATCCTTGCCTTTGCTGAAGCGGTTTATGAGCTGTAAATTAGAAGTAAAAGAAATGACAAATTGCACTTAAACCAGGGTTGCAAATGCATTGGTAACACCCACGGTCACCACAAACTGCCCAATTACATTCACTGTACACAGAGCCAATCATTACTGATATAGACAATGATGTCTTCTTTAATTAAAAAGAAATATAGATTGAAATCAATTCAGATGAAGAAACTTTCACGACTTCCACGAAGTGTTCCCAGTTCCATGCTTCTTTCATCAGGTTCTGGTGTAAATTTTCTTGTGGTGTAAATGATAACAGCTTAAATTACTTATCAACCACTGGTTGAATTATTCATCAACATTAGCCACTTTGTGGTTCAGAATGATTTAAGGGACAAGGAGTTTTACAGTGTAGTTAGTCCAGGCTTGTCCATTGTGTGTGTTTCACCACTTGATTTCACATTGCAAGTAAACCAATATTACATGTGAGTGACAGATTAGCAATGTTGTGTAGCAACGGTAAGTAACGATGAAGTGAATGAATAAAACAGGCTTGTACATTTGAAAGGAAAAACAAAATACTTAATTTCTGTTTTACTACACTAAGCTGTTTGAAACTTTCATTCTGGCTGACCCAAAACAAACTATGATGGCAATTAAAGGGTGTGAAGACTCACGCAAAAAGAAACGTCTAATGCCGGTAATCTGACCTACTTTTGAATGAGGTGTAACAGAAGTGTTAGACACCACCATCGATGCCAGAAAATACACACACAGCTTGCTACCGTCGGTAATTAGACACAAGGGTACAGTCTTTACATAAAGCTGCGGTCAATACCCACGGCACAGTGTATAAACGATACAGCGATGGACATCTCAGGTCCAGCTAAAGATAACAAGGTATCACGTTTCATTACTGTCTGCATTTTGTAGCGACACGAACAAAACTTCATTTGCAAGCAACACAAAGTTATTTTTTTCAGATATCCGCACACGGTTTGGGGCGAGTCTTCAATGCCTTTAATCTGAAGTAACATAGACATAAAAACTATTGGCTCTGAGCTTCCTGGTTGACTATGGTTTTACTTGTTGACATTTCCAAAAGCAAAGCAAGCTTTTTTAAGTCAATATGGTGCAAAAACACATAAATGAATTTAACCGAACTTCAACTCTTGTATGAGACATAACTTGGAAGTAAAAGAGGGGATGAAATGTTGGATTTTCATGTCTTAGAATTATTTATCTACATTACTTCAACACCACCCATTCACTACTTCCAATAAATGCAGCTGCCAAAGGAAATGGGCCTTTACCTCTCAGAACGTTCAAAAGCTTTGAAAAAAAAAATTCTTGAGGAAGAACAGGAGCAAATAGATTTCGAGGGTGATGAAGATATCGGTGTTTTATCCTATCAATTGAGCCCCTTGCAGAAGAATTGTAATACGTTCCCGATGGCCGAGACGCGTTGCTGCCGATGGAATTCCCCGAGCAGCAGAACGGTTGGACTCTCCTGAACCGAAATTGGACGGTTTCAGCATAAACAAAACTACCATTATTAAGACCATAATATGAGTTAAATTTACTCGAATGTCGATGATCCTGCTACTTCACATCGTACAAAATCTTCTACAAATTCTGTTACTTTCAGTGCAAGTGCAATCCTATAGTAGTAGTAAGATGGGTCTAGACCTAACCAATAGACGTTGTATAACAGGCTAGCCTGTGTAAGTTGTATCATCCAACTGTTAAGTTAAAATCATAACACAACGCCAGTTTTACCACCAAAGAAGAATTGCAGATCTAGTATTGACTGTTCTAAATCCAACTGGCCTTAAGTTTTGTGCAAAATACCAGGTAACCAATGAACAAAATTGTCATTTGCTACATTAAGGAGGCCTAGTCTGTGGTCATAACAAGTAATTTTGCAATAGTTTAGGCCCACAGGCACTCGTAACATTGTCTATGTGTAGTGTTTTGAACGAATCATGTACACTTTCTTCGATTTCTGTCATCTTTAGGAAAAGCGTGCAGGTGAAATCCCTCTTTACTTGTGTTGGAGCAGCCTGCAACCACACATCGGCTCGGCATTATGAACAGTTACTAGATAAATTTACATAAAAACAAAACTCCAAACACCTAATCTCAATTACTATAGAGCACTGCAACAGTGTAATGTTGTGTGTACTCAGACGTTTAAGAATGTAAAAATAGCGTCCTGGAAGTGCGCTGGGTTCCTCGACAGACGTGACGCCGCATTACCATATATACAACAATTTTTGGAAAGATTTTATTGCTCGCGAATTTTTCATTGTTTATTCCTGGAGGATGCAAGGTTTGTTTGACACAAATTGTGTATCATTGGAAAGCTAACAAGAAAGTGTATAGAAAATGATGATTGATATAAATCTGTCCATTTCACCCCCTCTTTAAGTGTCATGTATGCCTACAGATTGTGTGCTTGTCATTATGTAAATGAGTATTAATGGTAGACCAGCTTACTGTCATGAGGATGAATTTCCCTATGCTCTTCCTTCTCCTCATATCGGACATGCTTATATGTGAATGCTTGATTATAGTCTGGACAGATTTGTATATGAAAGGATGAATTCAGGCAAGTTTTTGAGTGGAATTTTCCTATATAAATTTATTAATGTCTAAAGATAAAGAGTTAATATCTAAACAATGTACCCACTGCTACTTGAGATTTTCAGACTTTGGCCATTTCAACTGAAGCCTCTAGCCTTTAGTTGAAAATGGTCCCTTAATAACCTTAATTGTTGTTTCCAGTTTATTATAGTGGTTTTTTTTCTACCAAAGTAAGTAAAGTTTGTATTTCCCTATGTGTAAATGCTACATTGCAAAATCTGTTGTGTTGCGACCAATTATAGCACGCAATAGCTAGGAAAGTTCGTAATTATGTTATCAACCTAGCTGCCGCCTTCATAAATGACCTTGGTCACTATGACGTAGCATGCACAGCTTGTTGACACTGTGAGGTTCTTCGTGTAAACACTGCGTGGTAATATATCGTTATATGTCGACAGTGTAGTTTATCAGACAGTGTCTATACACAAACATTCTGATACAAGGAAAGATATGTGCCAGGCAGTGCAGGATAACTGTTAAAATGAGGTCATTTTACGACCATGGCAGGTGGACAGCATAATTGTAGAAAACTTTTTTTTGGCGTAGCATGCTATATTTGGGGCCAATACAGCAGTATGACCTATAAGATTATATCTTCAACAGTTGTTCTGTTCTAGTCATATACCTCCCTTTTTATATGTAGTTTATTGTACAGTAACATAAAGATGACATAAAAGCAAGCAGAGTGCAGTTAGCTGGAAATTTACAAGATACTATATCTAGTTAGCCGGCTAAGGACAATCCTGTGGAGAAGCAGTCAAACTCACCATCCTCATTTGATTTAAAGACTGATTTTTTTCCATCATTGTTGCAGTCAGTTTGTGTGTGTATCTGTAAAACAAATATCCAACACCTCATAATTTTGGAAGATCATGAAGATTGAACATAACTAGCTGAATGAGATGAAATAATGTGCAGTTAAAATAGTATATGAAGTCAAAAGTCCTATATTCAAGATCTTAAAATCAAATGATAGATTATTCCAAAACTATTTTACACCATATATGATTAGCTGTTATCAACTTCTCATAAATTGATGTAAACATAGATTCCACAAAGTTGGCAGTAGGTAGCCTAGCTCTACCATTCCTCTGTTAATTTATTACGTGTTAACAGTTGAGTGATAAACCAATAAGAACAATTGACTCCTGAATAGAAATAGCAGTAGGCCTTCCTGGGTTGTTTACTTGTGTGGATTGATAAGAGCAGGCATTATGACCTTGTTTGTTCAGTAGTCAGGGGATTACGTAGTTCCCAGTGTAGTATTACCACTGTTGAATTTGCTGAAAGATTTGTAAAATTTGGGCAACCTTGAAAGAGAAAATGTTGATGTTAATAAAAATTACGTATAACAAATTATTTTTCAATCACAACATTTTCTGCTTTCCATGAGTTGAATGACATTATTACATTATTATGACACAATACTTTTGTTCCAAGAAATCTTTAAGATTTATTTTCTGGAGTAGTAACACTACCCCATTGTTGAGACAAAACAATGATGTCCTTTCATAGTGTTGCGCTAACACTAGTTACAGCAGCTAGTAGCAGAATTCTGCATGAGTACTAGTACCACACTTGCAAATCTTTCAAGAGTGGAAGGATATTAGGGAAGATTGTTGATTGAAGTTGAAGATCAATTTGAAGACACAGCACAGAATTTGCGAATTTGCAGAAAATGTATGTTCATTTCGACTTTACAGCCAAGGTTAAAATATAGGATAGCACCAACTATATAATATAGGAATCACGAAAAGGTCTGACTCTCAGAGTCATGCTTATGATTGAGAGAGACGATTAAGCCATTGTCAATATATTTTAGGATGATCATGAAGTCAGTCTATAGCTACCAATGAATTGCTTTCAATGTATTGTAGAATAAGGAGGGAGATTTTTACTGCTTAATGGTATTCTCATACTTCATTCAGGTTAGATTAGCAGCTCCCTGATTCAGGTAATTAGACATTTCAAATGCAATTGACAGTACATTTCGAA
Source organism: Apostichopus parvimensis (assembly GCA_000934455.1). Classification (NCBI taxonomy): domain Eukaryota; kingdom Metazoa; phylum Echinodermata; class Holothuroidea; order Aspidochirotida; family Stichopodidae; genus Apostichopus; species Apostichopus parvimensis. Next base: position 128,811 of record KN882213.1, read on the forward strand.
AACTTTATAAGTTGCAAACTGAACAAGATTTTTTATACCAGTTCTTCAGTAAAGTATTTTAATTACGTTGCGCTACTGTATATTTATCTCTTGAAAGTTTAAAAGAAGGATGAAAGGCTAGTTTTCAAGTGGCCAGTTATTATGCATAAACATTATTTCGATAAGAACAACACGGTAACATATCATACTGTACTAGTATACTATAATAGCCATACTGTACAGTAACTGAATTCACATGAAGTGTGTGTGGTTGTGTGCTTATTCACCCTTATTGCCTCTTGTTGATGAAACTTTAAAGGAATTAGAAAGTGTATATATATATATACAATTAACTAGCTAGTGACTGACAGTGATATCCTTTCAACATTTGTGATTTGTATTACTAAGGATTTTCATAGAATAATAATTTTTGGGTTCTGTGATTACTAAGTAAGGCAATATATTCTGATTATAGCCGAATGTGGCTGCACAGCCAAGAAGTCAAGGGTTCCGGGTTCGATTTAGGAGTGCCGTGCCAAAGACTTTCAAAGTGGAACTTTACTGCCCCCCTGCTAGGTGCTCCACATATTGGAACGGAATAGTTCTGATAAGTGTTGCCCTTGAATTGTTGGCAATTGTGCCACTTTCAAGTGTTGCTCAATGAATGATCATCCTGTATAAAAAAAAGGATATAATATCTTCGGAAAATTACTTGACCTATTGTCTTCAAGCAAGATTTTTAGCTCATACCAGCATGCTGGTTTGAGCTATTGTGATGATGTGGCGTCTATCTATCTGTCCGCAATTGCTAAAATGGATTTTATGCGTTGATACTTGGATGGATTTTTCTGAAACTTGGACATAATGACCATTGGGTGTGGGTCTATCAGAGGTGGTCCGAATTTTTGTGAAAGGTCACCTGTGGGCCATAATGGGCCATTTTTGGCAAAAACGCAAAATGCTTCTTCTCCCACTGATAATAATGGAATCATTACCAAAGTTTACTGTAATGTTTGTTGATGCCTGGACCATATGGATTGTTCAGGAATTTGAGATGAAAGGCAAACTAGGTTGTTTTTTGTGGCCCAAGCCACAGATTTTCAAATGGCTTATGGTTGGTAAAGTGTAAGGTGGATTCTAATGAAACTCGGTCACAATGTTTCTTAGGATGAGGGTTAAGAGATGTGTTCAGGAAATAAAAATCAAATGTCATTTAGGGGGTCATTGGGGGTGATTGTTTGTAATATTTCAAAATATCTCAATTTCCTCAAGTTTTGGATGGATCCTATTCAAAGTTCAACTGATTGATGGATTGTGTATAATTAAGGTGATGCTTATTAATTTTGGGCGAAAGGTGAATTCATTATAATAAATCCCCGTTCTCTAAAAGAAATCGGAGCTTACACCTCTCTCCAAATCTCCTTTAATTTCTCCCCAGTGTCTGCAGTGTCTGATTACATTTCTGGTTAGGCTTCTGCAGAATCTGCAGTGAAGTTAAACTTCTGTTGCTAACTGAATAGGTAAGACAATGTGCAGTGTCCTATGGGAGGCCTTTAGGCCAATCAGCACTCGCCGATTCTAACAAGAAATTATTGGAAGGAGTGCTTCTGAAGTTGTCTTTGAGGCAAAGAAATATTTATGTCTGCTGAGGTACTGTGGAGAGGGTTTAATAGGGTAGGTCAGTGGTATTGTAGGAGAGAGTGAGTAAAACTTGGCTAGGAACTAAATTATTGTCTTTCTGCGGAGGCAAATAGGTGCAAAAAGAGGGAAGTTGGTGGTTTGAATGGAGAACTGTGTAAAGAGGGGAATACTATTGAGGGGAGGGGAATGTAAAATATACTTGGATGAGCACAAATTACAATTAGGGTGTTCAGGAATTTGCAGTCCAAGGTCACGCATGGACCATATGGGCCATTTTTCTGAAATCGTGCAAAATGCATGTTCTCCTACAGATTATATGTTACAAATGTTGCGGGTTCGTGACAATAGTGCTCCGGTAGTGCTTATTTTGGGGTGTTCAGGAACTTTGGGTCCGATGTCATCTGTGGGGAATTTTATGAAATCACTCTAAATAAATATTTTCCTACAGATTGTATCGTTACAATCTTCAGGGTTTTTCACGATAGTGTTTCGTTAGTGCTCCTTCAGTTCCTACAAATTCTATGGTACAATAATGTTGAGCATTTGTCACGGTGGTACTTTGCTAGTACCTCCTTTGAGTTGTGAAGGATATTTTGGGCCTAAGTAAATTATGGGCCATATGGGCCATTTTAGGAATTAACTTTTTCTCTACAAATTTGGCCTCAAATTGCTTTGACCCGACAAAATTTGTAGGCCCTGATATTTTTCGGCTCGAAAATGTTAACTCTAAAATGTATGAGCGTCTGCACCATTGGTGCTCTACTTTAAATATATACTAAAAGATCGCATGGTTTAATTGCTTGTCAGATGATATTTTTGGCCCATTTGTAACAACTAACAAAAAGATCTTCTTCGAAATATTTCCTATATAGGATATAAAAGACATACATCTTGTCGAAATCTTCTTATTTGTTAATACTGACAGTTGCCACATAAAATCCTCTACATCAACCCACAAAATCATTCCACTTCCCAGTATGACTAAATAAATTAAACATTGGCCAAACTTTGGTGACCAGTATGCTGTAGCTCATATAAGCTCAGAGAAAATGGTCGTTGAAGTTGGCCTATTTTGCCACATCTGCCCCACAAGTAATAATTATATAGGAACTCTACTAGGTGGAATAATTGACAATTGATGGATCCTTATTCACTGTAAGACATAGTTTGTTTTCAGTTGTTTACATTATATGTAATCTGTGCTGTATATAGTTTACTGACACTTCATTCTTTTGTAACTAAAAAACGGAATTGATGAGGTTTGTAACTTGCAAACAGATAGTACTAGGCTGTGTTGCTTCGTTTGTGGAGGTCTTGTAGAGCCAGTGCAAATATAACAGGGTTCGATGGAAGGGGATGAACACGGGGGCTGACCAGTCCCATAAAATAGGCAACTAAGAGGACACTAAAAACATA
>KN882213.1:139248-159277 GCA_000934455.1 Apostichopus parvimensis
GGGCAACATTTGGTTACTACAGATAGGCCTATCATCCCTTTTCCGAATTTTACCACATCGATCATTGATGATGGTTATATGTGTTTAGTGTAATTTTTATTTGCTATAAATCACCCGGTTTTTCTTCCCTTAGTATTTCAGGGGGAAGTCCCCAAACCTCCAACTGAAAAATTTAGAGATCAAAGGACGCTCCTCCTCCTCCCGTCCCACACTATCCCTGACCTAGGTCATCACAGTAGAATACTTTTGCTATAGACTAGTCATCACATTTCGATTGAGCTGTGTGTTGCATGTTTATTGTCAGAATCTAAACAAGACATTTTATTTGCGTAAACAATTTCCCGCCAATTTCAACAAAGAAAGGTATAAACATTTTATTATGCAAGAGTATGCCCATATACAACCACGACCGTACGTACGCGCGCCGGCGAGTGCCACGCGTACACACGCGTGTGCCACGCGTACACACGCGTGTGCCACGCGTATAAATATGCCAGCGTACAAGACGGCATTCTACTTTGAAGTGACAAAAAGCAAGAAGTGAACAAGAATTCGACGGTAAAGTCACCACAATCGACCCAGCAGCACTGTAACTGCCACAATTTCTTTAACAAGGACAAGAACGGCCGAGGTAATTTTTTTTCAATTGAAAATTCAAAATCGATCGGCTGCTGTGGTGTGATTTCACGTTTTGTTGTCGACCAGAAATGGTCTTGAATATCGGCAAGGCCTAACGTTCATTGTACTAGCTGTAACCTAACTGAGGCCTATAGGCAGCTACCACTTCTTCTGGTTAACATTGGTCATTCCGTGTCAAATCAGGGATATGGCTGTTGCTGCACCCTCTCCAACTTTTTATGTATGTTTGGAACACCATGAAATAAGCATATTCTGAAAATTTCAGTTGTATCGCTTCACAATTTATTGGCCGATTTATCACACTTTCAAATTCCGCAATTTGTCGCCATTGCGGCATTTTCTTCACTTTTGAGGTCTCATTTCTCAGCAATTAAATATCCTATTACCTTCTTTTACAAATGCATATCGAGACTATTCCATAAAACAGGAATATAAACAAATTAAATAAGCTACAAAAACAATTGTCTTGTGGAGTTAGGTCAACTTAAAAAGTGTCAAAAGTGCTATTTTAAGTGATAAATTGCTCCTAAACCATTGCTTCGGGGTACTTAATTTTTTCGGAGGTTACTATGTCTAGTACAAACAATACAAAATGATGATTACAAAGCTTTTCTATAATATATTTGCAAGTTATGCAACTCTAAAGTTGCTATTTCATGCTGCGATTCAGCATCATCGAGGAAGTGGTTTCGATGCCATTTTTTACCAAAGTAACCATGTTAGAGCTGTCAGGGTTTTATACTTTAATTATTAGTATAAATTTCTTACACCTAAACAACTTTCAGGGTTCTAGCTTTTCTCAATATTAATTTATGAAGTTGCTCCGATATACAAAAGAGGTCGTCTTTTACACTAGCCTACAGCCAACTCAAAACGCGTCATGTTGAAAAAATCTGATTATTTTTTCTGGAAGAGATAAGTACCTCCCTGTTTGTACATAAGATTTCCGGAGGGTGTTTTGCCTCAGTTTGCAATGAAAAATCATCAAAGTTTGTGATTTTTACCCCCCAAAAAACGTTTTTGCCTGTTTTGATGTTCCACATGTTTTCAGCCTGGTAATTTATTGTACTTCAAGGTCATTCAATTAAACACTGTGCAGCTTTCAATGTCATATAAACAAATACTATTTGCGATATACTTGTCTGCTTCTGGTTTAATCCATTTAATTAAAATACTTTACTAAAAAAGGAATGCCAACCAGTACATACATGTAGCCTACAGGCTACAGTACATAAATGCACTGGGTGTACGTGTACAGTGTGTATTAGTGTTAGGTGTAAACATAGTCTTCTAGCTGGCACTAATTGTCCTTATCCAAATATACCCCCACCAAGAAAATGCCAAAATGCTGTGATGGCGCGAAATTGCGGAATTTCAAAGTATGATAAATCGGCCAATTTTAAGCAATGCAACTGAAATTGTCAGAATATACTTATTTCATGGTGGTCCAATCATACAATAAATTTGGGAATTTTCCAGTGATGTCGAATTACACCTTACTCCAAAAATCGCTGATTTGATATGGAATGACCTCATTGAAAACCTCAAATTAGACATTCATATCCCAGGTTAGCATTACGTATGCCTTGATTTGTATTTGGAAAAGTAGGCTAGGCCTATTCATATCAATAAAGGCTTAGCCCTAGGCCGGCTAGGCCTATCTGTGTTTATATTCACACATCAACGAGACAGTCCAGAATGCACCGACTGTTTAATTAATACGGATCAAGTCCCACGCCCGGTCGTGAAACATTTGGCTCGTACCACTATTTGAAGGGTTATTTGAAACTTGGGGATAGACAGGGCGTCATCAGTTTTGTTCCATGGATGGTTAACCAATCAAATTATTGAAATTCATAGATGTGACACTTGTTAAAAAACATTGAATCATTTTCCCCTAATTTTGACCTCAGATTATGAACGAACATTATTACCCCTATGAAGCCAACCCTAACCCTGATTTTCAAATGAAATTGTAAATTCGCACAAGATGATGACTCTATCCGCAACTTTATTTGACTGTAATTATAGCATATATTATACGTAGGCCTAGCCTAGTACTACTAAATAGTATAACTAGATTTTCAAATTTAATATGAAGTGGAATATCCCAGGATTTCACGACCGGGCATGTATGGGACTTCATCCATAATACCATGCAAATATTTATAATATTGGGAAGAAATCTTCATAATTTAGAGTTTTTCGACATAATTTAAAGGTTACTCCGATTTGGCTGTTGGCCTGTGCTATTGCAAGTGTTTATTAAACTAGGATTAGCCTAGTTTTGTCACAACTGTCACTGTTGACGGCAGCGTTCGATTTAATCAGTATCGCACCGCAAAATGCGATGCACTTCACCGAACTTGCGATTTAATTCTCAATTGTATAGCGTAAAAATGCGATGCCAACTTATTCAGTAATTGACAAAGAGTAAAAGGCTTCACCGTTTATAGGCAATAATCTGTGCAAATATTCTCGAAGGAAAAAGACAAACCACGGACTGCAATATGATTCATTCATATTTATCTTAAAACCCAACATCAATCAGACTTAAATCGCTGAAAAATCAAACCGACCTCTGCACAGTATATACATGCGTACTGTACTGTGTCATTATTGAGATCAACAGGAAAAGTTTACATGCAGTGCACGTGGAACTTTACCACAATGAAACCTGTGTATCGTCGGTACTGCCGATGTCTCTCAAAAAATAGAGGTCCTACAGCTGCCTGGATCCCTGGTCATTTATAGAGAAGGGCCTTCACAAAAGTTACTTTGCATACAATTGGTAATTGAACTTATTGAAGAGAAATGAGCAAGGAAATTGAAAACTTCAAAGTAACAGGCTTTGCTAGGCACCTAGTCTAACGTTGAATTGGTCATTTAGTTACCGTTAAATGATTAAAAACTTTGATCAAGGGCGGCGGAAGCACTTTTAATCTGGGGGGGGGGGGGCACCGACATCAAACAGCACTTTGCAGAATTTCGATTGGAATGATACAGCCTTATATTTAGTACCCTTTATAAATCTTATTGTATTATCTTATTTGCGTATACACATCACTCCATCAACGCCCCCCCCCTCCCCCAAGGAAAATATGCATACTAGCACTGCAATTTCCAATGTGCAAATTGGGGTACAAGGAACAAGTTTTCTTTTCAGACAAAATGAGGTGAATTCATGCTAGTTGCTAATGTAGCAATCTTCCGAATTAGAGTTTAATTCTTGATAATATCTTAACAAATGTTTTCCATTCGAAATAGCTTTGAGTTTGACCCACAGAAATTCATTAAAAGTCAGGGGCGAAACCCAGGGTTTGCAAAGTTGTATGCACGACTATCTGAGCGGAGCGCCACCATCGGTTGGCGCGGAACGTACAAGAAAATTTAGATGGCCGGAAACGGCCCTTCCCGAGTGTTCATTCTGGTTCCCTGGCCTCTTGCTAACTTGAGACACCTCAATTTTTATGTATAAAAAGGGCACATTTTTAACCTGAGGAAAGTGGGGGGGGGGCCGTGCCCCCTGTGCCCTACCGGTTCCGCCGCCCTTGACTTTGATGATTTAAATTCTACCAATTACTTTCCAAAGCTTGCAACGTTGTCTGGCATGATCACAGGGATCATTGGGTGTTGTGTGCTGGGCACCCCAAATTGTGATAGTTTCTAGTCAAAGGTCATTTAGGGTTGGTTTATAGAGGCCTTTACACCTGCAAACATGAGAATGACATTTGATTTGATGGTGACACTACTTCACTGTTGATGGTTTGTCATAATATTTAAAACTGTTCAAAGTTCAAATACAGTACTGTTCACATTTTAAATATAGTCTGCATTCCTTTTTTTATATTTTTTGGTTGCTCTTTCCCAGGCAAGGAGCCAGATAAAATTGCCAGAGGTTAGCATGTCAAAATCCCTGTTCAATGTACAATGTACAATGGATGCAGTAGAACAGAAAAGAAAACACCGAAGAGCTTATAATAGATTGTGGATGCGTACAAAGAGAAAGCAAATATCTGAAAACTCTGATGATTCTGATGATGGGAACAATGGAGAAGTTGGATATGAAACAAGCAGTTCCTTGGTGGATGCTGATATTAGGGACCAGTTCATCACAAATCACACAATGCACACACCTGTTAACATACAATTGGATAAGCATGATGATATCACAAATCCCACAGTGCACACACCTGGTAACAGATCATTGGATAAGCACGATAAAGCCTGTAGTTCTTATCTTGGTTTAGGACAGGCAAAAACATGTAAACGTAAAGCTATTGAGCAACAGGATATTGGACAAGATGGCCACAATATACATATTTATGAGCAGTTTGAATCTGAATCACAATTGGATATTACAAAGCGACACTGCTTCAATGACTGGGATATAGTTGACAAGTATAATGAAACCATAGAATTTAGTGAAAGTGAAACTAGTGAAGAGGAATGTGAACTGGTAGATGGACTACGTGATTGGGTGCACCTATTTCATATAAAAGGAAATGCAGTTGACCATATTCTGAAACTGCTCAAAGCCAATGGTAATCCCCAACTCCCTAGCTGTGCCCGAACTCTCTTAAAAACTCCACGAGAGGTTGTTGTTAAGACAGTATCAGACATGCAATATTTTCATTTTGGCTTGAACAAAATGTTGATAAGTACTATGAGCAGGTATCCTAAATGCACCTTTGAAAATGTAGATGACATAATTTTATGTATCAATATAGACGGTTTACCACTATTCAAAAGCAGCAAAACATGTATGTGACCAATTCTTTGTAGTATTGAAAATATTACACCATCACCAGTGTTTCCAATTGCTGTTGCAAATACAAAGCCATCAAACCTGGATTTCATGTTGGAAACAATTGACGATTTGAATGAAGCTTTCAGTGAAGGAATACAACATGAAGGAAGACAACTTAATGCTTATTTGCGATGTATCATCTGTGATGCTCCTGCAATAGCAATGGTGAAATGTGTAAAACAGTATTCAGGTTATTTTGGCTGTGACAAATGCTCACAAAAGAGTCTATATGTTGGTACAATTACATTTCCATTGCTAAAAAATATAGAGGTAAGAACTGATACATCTTTTCGCAATCAAGAAAATGACCAGCATCACAAGGGCATTACCCCTCTTTTAAATGTTCGAAATCTTGATATGATTGATGACTTTCCAATTGATTACATGCACTCCGTGTGCCTAGGTGTGACCAAACGGTTGTTGTGGATTTGGATGAGAGGCCCGAGAGGCAAGAATAGATTGTCTGCAACCCAAATTGAGCAAATTAATTCTGGCCTAATCAAACTGAAGAAATTTGTACCTCGATATTTTGCAAGGAAACCCAGAAGCCTTGATGAAATTGACAGATGGAAGGCAACAGAATTTCGCCAATTTCTCCTATACACTGGGCAAATTGTGTTGAAGCCAGTATTACCCATGGAGCTTTACAAGCACTTCATGACCTTCAACACTGCACTGTCTATTCTTGTAAGCCAAGATTTGGTAACCAAACTTGCTGACTATGCAAATCAATTGCTTCAGTTTTTTGTTAGGAGAGGGAAAGAACTTTATGGAAAGGAATTTCTTGTGTACAATGTTCACAGCCTTTTTCATCTAGCTAGTGAGGCCAAGAGGTTTGGATGTCTAGACAATTGTGCTGCATGGAAATTTGAGAACTTTATGCAACAGATCAAGAGAAAAGTTCGGTCAGGCAAAAACCCTGTTGTGCAGATAGCAAAAAGAATATTGGAGAGCCAACTATGTGAGACTAGGATATGTTCTTCTACCCCAAGCATTTTGTGTAAACAACCAGATAATGCATATATGACAAGTGAAGGGAAATACTGCACAGTTGCTCATGCCGTGAATCAACCAGAAGACTCATACTTTTGCAGAGTGTTCTATTCGTCACGCCCACTGTACATGTATCCATGTGATTATCGTATCATTGGCTTTTGTAAAATTAGCAGTACTGATTATGACATGAAGATTATTTCGGCTAGTGACATTCGCACAAGTGGTTGCTTGGTACAAGATGACAATAGCTACATCTTTTTGCCTCCCCTTCATAAAACAGGTATAATTTCCAGGGTTCACACAGTACTTGAAATGCTTAAATTTCTTGCAAAATATTGTAGCACTTAAGAAGTCCTGGAAAAGTTTTGATATTTTCCAAAAAGTCCTTGAAAGTTTAAATTCAAGGGAAAAAGTACTTGAAAGTCCTTGAATTTCATTATTATGTCATGTTGTCTAGGATTCTCCAAGTCTATGGTAGTCTTACAGTTTATTTAGTTCTGCACTGTCCTGAACAGGACTATTACTTCTCCTTCTTTAGCGAGGACCTATTCCTTCTTCGGTGATTCCCTCATATTGGAGACCTACTGTACATGTATATATTTATAGTATACCGTATTGTAATGCGCTTCAATCTGCTAAAGAACTGGAAGTCTGAAAGGGGGTAGCATCTCTTGCCACCAGAACTAATGTGAGCCCCTTACAGTACACAGGAGTTTATATCCACAGAGCGATCACCATGCATGAACTGGTGACTGCCTTATGTTCCGACACACGTGTAATTCGTCATATGATCCAACAACCTACAAGGAGGAAACAATGATTAATCAGCTGAAAGTCACAAGGAAATGTTTCAAACATGTATTTATTCAGATTTTCAAGTCTCTCTAGTAAGTCGTAGCAGCCTCTAGACCTAAATTTAATGAAAGGTGGATATCTTCTCAAACTGATTAGATTTTTAGCACAAAATAAGGACCAGGTAATAGTGGCCAGACTAGTTGCCCGAAACTTGGACCAAAACTCGAACTTTGGAAAGCCATAATTAAAAAAGTATGTAACCAAAAGTGTTCAAATTTTGCATGACTTCCTATCTCAGTATGCAAATAATGTAAAAATCAGCAAAATCTAAGAGGTGACCTGCCAAGCTATTGGTTGATTCCACATTGAATGGCCCATAATTAATACTTAAGTCACTTAACTTTGCATGCAAATGCTTATCTCATTACAGAATAATGACCTACTGTGTGGTTGTGTTCTCTGATGATGGCACTGACAATGTGGAATGTGTACCAACCTCATGGCTGGAGAAACAAGACACAAAGGTACAGGTATCGTTAGAGTAACAACTGAAGTTCTTGAAGCCATCATGAAAGATCAATTTATTTATGTTTAGATGGAGACTTGGTAGTCACTTGTATGACATGTACCCATCTGTGTGAAGCCTGTGAACAGATTATCTCCTGCCAAAATACTGTGGGGGTCTGAGCCTCTGAGGGGCATGGTTTCTCTAATTTATTAGATGTTCAGATAAAGATGTGCTAATGCCAATTTACAGTTTTGATCTTCAGTTGATTTTCTGGTCAAATATCCCAGTAGACTTCCAAATATGGATGAAAAAACATGTATTCACGGCTTAAAAAAATTATTGAACAAATATAGTGTGTCGCATATATCAGCCCATTGTTTCTTCTTGAAAGCACATGTTGAGCAACAGTTTTTTGCTGTTTCTGGATTGAACGATATAGAGTGCCAATAGCGCATTTTGACTTTTGTCACGCATGTTAGAAAAACAGGCCGTTTGGTATCCCGCAAAACCCTGGTACCTACATTTAGTCTAATATTATAGTGTTAAAAACATACCATTACTAAATGTACAATTGCATTTCTTTTTAGTTAATGTGCTTCTGGCCTTCTGGGAAGGATGTAAAGAAGAAAATAATGAAAAATGTCAACCATGACAAGGAGAAATGGATGGCCTACCCTGTCAGAATTCTTGGCAAACCAGGTACTGTACATGCAAAAATCAATAACTCTCAGAGCAATGTAGCTACTCTCTGCAAATTTGCCAATTGCCAGGGCTGGAAAATTTCTCTCATTTCCATCACATGTTTCTGAAGAAACTAGGGCTGTTGGCAAGTTTTCAGTATTCTGTATTTATTCGAAAATCAGTAAAAATGATTACAAAGAGTATGATACAGAATACTCAAAAATGAAGATTGTAGTGATAATTGCCTAATCCAATTTTAATCCTCTCTTTGTCCCTCCACTGAAAGTGATTGTCTATTTAAAACCAGAATGGAAACATTTCATGGTTCCTTGCTGCTGTTCATTAGTTCCATTCATAGGGAAATTTATAAGAAAGCTCAATACAAAAACAGCAATTCATGCACACAAACTTTTGTTACCAAAGTAATGCTAAGCCCTGTCCTCTCATAAATTTGTATCATATCAATTGCAACATACAGCATGTGTATAGGCTATAAGCCAATATCATCATACCAAGTTTGACGAAATTCCGACCAATAGTAGCAAAGTTATTGCAATTTGGAGTTTTTCACGTTTGACCCTGTGACCTCATTAATATTCATGATATGAGCACCAAAATCAAAAGGATTCATCTACTCACTATGGGCCACCCAGCCACTAAGTATGGTAATGATCGGTCATTCCCTTGTTGAGTTATCGTGCATACAAACTTTTCATACCCAAATATTCCTAAGCCCGCCCCCTCATAAATATGCATGATATTAATTGCACCACACATCAGTGTGTGAAGACTATCTACTGTACCAATATCATCCTACCAAATTTGACGAAATTCCAACTAATAGTAGCCAAATTATTGCAATTTGGAGTTTTTCATGTTTGACCCTGTGACCTCATTAATATTCATGATATGAGCACCAAAATCAATAGGGTTCATCTACTCACTATGAGCCACCCACCCACTTAGTATGGTAATGATCGGTCATTCCCTTGTTGAGTTATTGTGCATACAAACTTTTCTTACTGAAATATTGCTAAGCCCGCCGCCCCCTCATAAATATGCATGATATCACTTGTAACACACATCGGTGTGTGGAGACATTTTCCAATATCATCATACCAAGTTTGAAGAAATAACGACTAATAGTAGCCAAGTAATTGCAATTTGGAGTTTTCACGTTTGACCCTGTGACCTCATTAATATTCATGACATGAGCACCAAAATCAATAGGGTTCATCTACTCACTATGGGCCATCCACCCACGAAGTATGGTAATGATCAGTCATTCCCTTGTTGAGTTATCGTGCATACAAGCTAAAGCGTCACACACACACCCACACACGCCAACCTGAATACATAGCAAGGAACCAAAAACCAATCATTCGTAAAAACTAGTTTATTTTAGGCAAGGTAGCCTATATAAGTGAAAAAAAAGAGTAGTTTCTCGCCTTAACTTTTCGGGAAAATAGAGCATATGGGCCCTTTTTTTTCTTTTTCAAAGTATTTGTTCATTACGTAATGAAATTTAATACCAATGCAATCGCACCGCAATGATCAGCGGACAAGATTTGCGCACAAAGAAAAAAAAATTGGTGAAGAAAGATATTTTTTATTTAAAAATTGAAAGAATTGATGAGGCTGTAAAAAAGGATGCGGACAAGGGACGAGAAACTACTAAATTTTTTATTTGGCCTTAGTGTTTCCCAGGGTTGTAGCTAGGAAAATGACAGTGCTGGGCGGCCTAATCACAGATTTACCCCGAAAGAGGGCATTGTTTAATCATGTCCGGGCACTAATTCTTTAATGCCAAGGCACTAATTCTTAATGCCCTAGTGTTACGAAAACACGCCTGGGTGTAGTAAAAGTTGCCTGAGTGTAGTAAAAGATGCCCGGAGTGAGAAAAAGTGCCAGGGCGCAAATTGCAGATTTGACAGAGGTGCCGGGCGCATATGTAAAGTGCATGGCGCCTAAAGAGTCAGGCGGGACTGCCGGCGTGGCTACCTCCCTGGTGTTCACGGAACTCGCTATCATGAAAACGTGTATTAGTTAATTTTTCGGAAACGAATATCGATTAGTAAATTACTCCTAAATCAACAGCCCTAGAAGAAATAGAAGAACTGTCTTGTCTCCAATGACAATTTCAAGCTTTGTACACACATTTGAAGGACACCCTCAGTGACGGATGCCCCCCTGACGGACTCAAATGGACTGCTGGCGTCCTTTTCAGCTTTTTACCATTTTTTACTTATTCGCGATTATTGAGTTTTTTATTGCGCTCTCATCTACCTATTGACATTTGTCACATTTTGTTGGTGAAATTTTCTCACAAAATGCTCTAACGGCGGTCTTTAATTTATCGGCACTTCCGTTGTACGAAACTATTTCCAAGCGCATGCACCTTCAACACCCATATAAACTTACGAGTTGTCACAAATGGCGATGACAGCTATTTATTCTCCGTTTATCTGCAAATTAGCAAGGCCCGGAAAGGGTAATTTCCGGCGATCTAGGGAGTATCTTTACTCCAACAAAATTCTGTACGCTCCGCGCCAACCCGTGGTGGCGCTCCGCTTAGGTAGTGTCAAAGCGCCCCTACAGACCATTCTCGCCCCCTCTGACCAATACCCCTAGCTCCGCCACTGGACACCCTGTACTTTCAAATTTGAATACCCCCTACAACTCGCAACAGCTATAAAGTAGTATTTGAACTGAAGTTTGTCACACAATTAGATATCTACTAATTTAGGTTAACTGTCTCAGTCTTGGCCAGTGTTATAATATATGCTGCTTGTTGACTTTAATTACAGAGTACAAGGATTACGAAACTGGCGTAAAGATGGCCAGGAAAGCCGAGGAGACGTCAGCTGTGGATACAGATGAGGAAGTGGCAAGACCTCATAACAGACCAGCGAGATATTTAGATGATGATGAAGATGCAGACCTGGACGATGAAGATTCAGCTTCAGAGGTTGAAAATGAAAGCGATCAATCTGTGGAAATACCACCACCACCAGTTTTCAAGCCTGGTATGTCAAGTAAGTTGTATTTTTCTTGTAGCGAAAAGGTGTTTGGATAAAATGACACAGTAAGAAAAACTTGTATAGTTGCTTTGACGTGACAGGTCATAGGAAGATGCATCTTTGTGGTGAAACATTGAAACGTGTCCAAGTAGTTTACATTGAAATCTCTAAAGCTCTAAAAATGTTGGAGCCTTATGCACTGGAATGAATATCTGCTTGAACTACTTAAGCCCCATTGTATGAAGATGTGCAGCACAGTGCAATGTTTAGAAATTTCTGCAGGGAGGGGTCCAACAGTTGTGTGATCGTCGCCTCGGGGAGGGGTCTAATGGGAGGGGGTGACCCCCTTCCCATTGAGAGATTTTTGAATAAGGGAGTGTGCTTATAGATGCAAAATTTTGCAACTTTTGAAGTAACTTTATATAACATATATAGACACTAGTAACTACAGAACACCTAAACTGAATTGGTTGGCAAATTGGTGTCTCTTAAGTACACCTAACGGTAAAAAATTAAGTGTACTAAAGGAGTGTGACGGGCCACATAATGGTCATTGGTCATTTGTTGACATCAAATGACCTCTGACCTCTCCCAAAAACAATACGGATCATGTACTCATTATGAGAAACATATACACCAAGTCAATAAAACTTGAACTGACTAGGCAATAGGCATGGTCAACTTATCGTGTTTACAAGCAAAGCGTCACAACACATACATGCACGCCATGTGACTGCATATATATTCCTTTAGGCTAATTCAAAGAAGCAATAACAAATAATACATGCTCACACTGTGTGACTGCCCACGTTTTGGACCCTGCAACTACAGCCGTTACGCCAGTAACAGTTGGTCTATAAAAGGTAGTCGGAATCGATCTACAACCCAAATTACCGACTTATCGTAGTACACTATACCAATGAATCGGCAAATGAATTAGACTAGCAGTTACATGACTCAAATAGAGGGCAACAAATGAAGCTTTCTTATTATTAACCAATGAAATTGACTGTTCCATAGGTTCCCGAATAACTCCAACACTGTTAAACAAGAAAGCAGCACACGGTAAGTTGTTTTGTGCTATAGCCTGTTGGGAAGGGTGCAGAATTATGTGAGCTCCTGTGATATGATTTCACGATTGAACATTTGCCGATACTTACTGAACATCACCCAATAAGATGTCTGATTTTTGGATTGAGACATGACGATGGTAGGCACCCAAGTTTTTATGTAAAAAGGTGTAAATAATAAATTGTGCTCATATATGGCACCATTTGCCATTGAGACCTTCCAATCCCCTTTCACCCCTCCCCCAGGACGGTGATTTGCATTGGGGATGCTGCCTGGCTAAGTTGTCTCTGCCACTATCTGTGAATATTGTGTTCAAAGTGGTCCTCAGCACACATGGTACATCAGATTGTCCTCATAGGACTTGGTCATAGGACATTACAACTGGTCTGTAGGCATCTAACATTCCCACTGTAAATAGTTGAAACTATGTGCATGCAAATTAATTCTGCTACTACACAAGCTCTTCAGTGCATAGTGATAACCTGCCCGCAGGCCAAAGGCCCCCAACAATGCCTTGCAATCAGTGGCCCGCACGGTAATGAATAAGCAATGTGAGCTAATTGTGGTCCTCATATTGTAAAGGGTTGGTCACCTCTGTCTGCTTTAAAGACACATTTCTCTCTTGCTTGAAGAAAGGGAAAACATTTCCTCTATGATCAAATATGCCAAATTTTTGGCTGTCTCATTCAATGATTTTTTCTTCAAATCGGACGGGGTCAATTGGATGAATCTTCTGACATAATTAATATTGATATGAAATGAAAATACGTTTCTGTTCCACAGGTTCCCAAAATAACTCACCACTGTCCAGCAAGAGACCAGCTCAAGGTATGCTCATTTTTATTCTTTGCCAAAAGGATCTACATGTGGTCATGCATGTGTGCCTGTAACAATTCTTGTAACCACTCGAAATTAATGTCTACTCTAGGCTTAATAAGTATATTGCCAAATTTGGCTACAACTATTGATTTTATGCCAGATAGGATTTTTTAATCCCTTGCCAAATTGCTCATTTATTTCTATCCTTCTAATGATATACACTTTTGTTGTGTTGGAGTACGGTTGAATTTTATATTGATGAATTTTGAAACATTTTAGGGGGCCAAATGTTGGTGTATGGGGTTGTTGTCTCATTTGATGATTTTTTCTTTAAATGGGACAGGGTAAAATCGCATGAATCTTTTGACATGAGAGATCAAGGGTTAACAATATATAATTATTATTCATAACAACTGAAAATGCATTTTCTGTTCCAGAGGTTCCCCAAAAACCTTACCACTGTCCAGGAAGAGACCAGCTCAAGGTATGCACTTTTTCATTCCTTGCCAAAAGGATCTATATGCGCATCATGCATGGTGTCTGTGACAATTCTTGTAACCACTCTAAATGAATAATGCGAGGTCGAAGCATTCTCATACTTACTGTAGATAGGTGGTGAATTACCCATAGTGGGTATATGGTCTGTGTTGTTTTTAGTTGAGGTCATCAAAATGAAAATCTTGTAACCACCGTAATTTGATAGGGCTTACTTCGGTTGAGCTCGTACTGGGTATGTGTGTTCACCATAGTTAGTACATGGGTCCCTATTGGGCTCATTGAGGAACACTGATGCTATGTGTGATCATGGTTTTCAACATTTCATACACTTATGACCGGTCTATGCCCTTCGTTGGTGATGTAGTTTGCTTTAAATAAACTCTGCATTATTTGCATTTTCACAAGGTATGAAATTAGGAGTTGGACAAATGATTATTGTTTTTCATTCTCTACAATATATTTTTTAACTTGGCACCATAGTTCCCCTTCAATTTCCTCCAAGCACTCTTGATTTGGATCTGTGTGAACATGTTAATTTGATGGGCCATCCTACAAAACTGACTCTTGTCCCTTCTTAGATTGATGTCTTTGTCACATCCTTAACTTTGGAGGCAAAGTAAAGGTAGGTTCAGAAGAGACTTAGTGGTGACTATGGCTTGTGTGCATGTGTGTGTATGTGCCAAGCTTGTGAACAGCTCATCTCTAGAACCATGATAACCAATAACTATGATGACGAAATATGGAGAGGGCAAGGAGGGGCACTTCTTCTCGAATTGATTAGATTTTTAGAACCAAATAAGCTAATTAATGACAAATGAAAATGTGATTTTGTTTCTTAGGTACCTCACCACCGTCCAACAAGAAAACAGCTCAAGGTATGGCTTTTCTTCAATTTCTACTTTTCTTAATTGTTTTTGATTCCTTGGCGTTAGCTGGAGGAATATATGCGATCATGATTGCGTGTGTATGGGTGTGTGTGTGTAATGAGTTTGTATATGTGTGTATGTATAAGTGAGTCTGTGACACTTGCTTGTAACTACAGTACGTTTTTTCAGGAGTTTCAATATATTATAATTGGCATGTGTGTTTCCAATATTGAGTAGATGATCCCTATTGATTTTGAAGGAGGTCAAAGGTCATATGAGGTCAACATACAGTAGGACAAACATTGAAAACCTTCTAACCACATTATCTCAGTCATGCTACAGTTGAATAAACTCATACTGGGTATGTAGATTACCAATATTGGGTAGATGATCCCTATCGATTTTGAAAGATGTCAAATATCATATTACATCAACAGAGGTCAAACACTAAAAACCTTGTAACCACATTATCTCAACTGTCCTACAGTGGATTGACCTCCTATTTGGTATGTGTATTCTTTAAATTGAATAAATGATTCCTATTGAAGTTGATGGGTGTCAAAGGTCATATAGGGTCATATCTCATCTGCTCCTACAGTGGATTGATCTGATACTCTACTTGGTATACATGTGTATTCTGAATGTGATTCCTTTTGATTTTGATGGATCATGTCAAAGCTGAAAGACAAATTTGTGCAATATGCAGGGTAGATGACATTTGAAACATCAATCCGAGTAACAAACGTATGTCTAACTATACATTTTGTAAATAATTTAGCAATGCTGAAGCTTTTCAGCACCTTAACCTGCAAAGTGTCTCCATCATGTTGTGCAGAGATGCAAGCAATTATGATTTGGGCATAATGAATATGATTTTTGCATTACTATTACGATTTGAAGGAAAAGGATGAAATTGATTTTATATGTCTTAATTCTCTGACTTTTAACACAGGACTACCAAAGTTAGTTATAATAAAAATTCAAAGGGAGCCATTTTGCTTCCCTCCGAGAAGCGGACAGTAATCATTGACAACAAAATGGTCACCTTTTCTGACATTTATTTCATTAGTCAATCATGAGCAAACTGTAAGACTGATTCAAGGTACCGATCGATTCAAGGTACAGTACAGGCTTTTAGTATTCTACTACTAGCTGTACTACGCTATCTTTGGCCTAGCCAAAATAAGGCCTAGCCTAATAAATTAGGCCTAACAGTTACAGCTAGGTAATAACATATGTAACTCAGGGCAAAATCTTGCCCTAACTTTAGGCCACACTGCTGTATGGGCTAAAAGTTGTCCTGGTTAGTTATTGGCGCATGATAAAGTACTTTGCGTAATTGTTGGAAAGGTGAATATGAATTGATGAATGTCTGGAAAATATTTTTCTTTAATTTCAGGATACTGTGTTTCTTTATTTTCAGGAAATTGCTTGTCAAAAAGCATTATAGAGGGGCCTCGAATACAGAGTGATGATGAGAGTGAGATGAGAGTCATTGCTGAGATACCATCAGATCAGACGTATCAAATATTAGCAGCACTTCAGAAGGGTATATGTTGTGCTTTTTATTAAACTCTTCTCCTTTTTTTTTAAATTTTCATTCAACTATGAATGAACACCAGCAATATGCAGACCATTCTCCTTGATGTCCAGGGTATGGAAAATGGTAAAGCCAAGCTGTTGGTCAATTTTCACCTTGTGGTACTTCAATCATCACCTGGTCTGATCCATTAACGAGCAACAAAGCATTATATATCTCAACCAATGCCTTGTAAACTTCTCCTAAATGTAAATGCAATACAGATTTGCCCAGAACATCACACTTAATACATACCTGTACAACTGAAAATACATCTTTTGGGCCCCCCCCCCAAAAAAAAAATCCAAAAAATAAAGCAGTGTTCTTCACTATCCGTTTTGTCCCGAGCTCCCCAGGACAAATTCTGAGAGCCCGGACATGTATCTGAAAGGTGCTGTTTTCCCCCAATTCCAAATTTGCCATTCAAACAAAAGAATTTGGCTGCCTGGACAAAATTTGTTTCATTTATTCTAAAATAATTTACTCCAGCATTATAAAAAGTTATGCACCATGTACCACATGAGCATACTTTATTTGCCAAAAAATTATCTCTTAGACCCCTCCCCATGGACAGCGATTACCCTACTACAAAAATTCAGAGCCACCTGATAAAGCCCTGGCCCATTTTGTATGCATTAATGGGGTGCAGTTATGTCCAAATTTAAAACAGATAGTGACTTTGAAGGCAAGGCACTGAATGTATAGCCATGTAAGGGGCGCTTAAAATAACAAACCAACAAGATTGTACATACTGTGCATTAGCAGAAATATGAGTGAAGAAAAAGATTACGTGCCTTGTCTCAAATTAAAAAGATAGTCAAGACCAAGATGAAATGTTCTTAAGTTGGATAGCAAATGTGAATATCTGCCACTGTTCCTGAGCTATCTCATTCTTAATATTTGTTGAATTTGTAATTTTAGCGAATATACACTGTTTAGCATCAATCCTATTATGTCATGGAGGCACTTTTTCTAAATAGCCTATGTATTTCTTTATTATTGGGTGAATACATCTTTCTGGACTTTTTTTAGCACATCAGTCACTCACTATGCTTAGAAATTATATTGTTCAAAAAAATTCAGAACTTAGACACAACTTTCTACTTCATACACTGAGAAGCAGTTAAATTATAAATAATCACAAATGTTGCCGGATGCTGAATTGATATGACGAATTTTTGAAACTCCAAAAGTGAATAACTCAACAACCGGAAATGCTATTGTGATGGGACTTTTGGGTTAAGTTTTCATCCTGTCATTTGTCTGAAGTTTTCAATTTATTACACTATACTGAACTTACATATATATATATATATATATATATATACAGTAACTATGCTTGCATTGTCCTCTTCTATTGTGATAATGTATCTGGCAACCCTCTTAACAGAGGCGGTGGGGCAGTGGCACACTCTTCCTTCCTTTTCTCACATTTGGACGTTATATTGCTATTTTGGCAATATTTAGGTTTCAAATTACCTATTCCCTTAGTTTTAGTATAGTTATTTGCTAATTGGGAGAGTAAAAAAGCTTGCCAAATGCATTATCACAATAGGAGAGGACATTGCGAGTGTAGTTATACAGGTAAGTATGTAGTTATGTAAATTTACATAGGTACAGTAAGTGAACTGCTAATTTTGCTCGGGACTATTCTTTTAAATAAATTACAAAATTATTGGACTGAACGTCGACCGGTGTTATGAAAAACATCAGCCGTCCGGACTGGCAAGCAATTGAGTTTTTAGTGCTCAAAGAATACAGTAGGACAAACATATCAGACGATTTTTAAAGCTCTCGACAATAATGAAGTCTTTCCCCCTTTTCAGTCATAACTAAGGTGGACCAGATCCATGACCTCTTGACAAAGGATGCACGTGGAGAAGACAGTGCGGTGGATTCCCTGCAGGATATTCTGCCCAATGGGTGTCCAATGACCTCTATGGAAGAGCTTTGTACATTTGAAGAGCTCCTCGAGGATCAGGGTATGAATAGACGTATGGTAAGTTCATAACTTAAATGCATGTCCGTGTCAAGCTTGTGAACAGCATATCTCAGGAACCATAGGAGTTATGATGACAGATCCTGGTTGGGGGAAGGATGGAAATGTCTTCTCGAACTGATTAAATTTTTAACCCAAAATACACTAATTAATGAGGCAAATTTGCATATTGAGCTTTTGAACAGCCTATCTCCCGAACCACAGGAGCTGTGATTTTTATTTTGTCAATCTAAATATGTTAATTATAACATTTTTAATATAATTGTTTCACCCAAAAATTCAATCGAAATTTTCCACCCTAAAAATGTTCACTCTAAAAAAAATCAACTCCACTCTAAAATTGTTTACTCTTATTTTTTTTCACTCTCAAAATTGTTCACTCTTGATTTTTCCACTCACAACATTTTTTCACTTAAATAATTGTCACTAAATTTTTGTTGACTCTATCAAGTTTTCACTCTGAATAGTTGCACTCTAAAAAATTTTCACTCTAAAAATTTTCACTAAGTTTGTTCACTCAGAAAATGTTCACTCGGAAAGTTTTGCACTCGGACGTTTCAAACACAACATTTTAGGACCAGATCATAGCATGTTGGCGATCACATCAAACACCCACTGTCGCGTAACTCGGCGAGACTAGAGGCTTGAGAACCGACTTCTTTAACGTCTGATATTGTTGTTTGTTTCTCACACCTGAAAAAGGTAACTGTGCTGGCTGCTCTGAACTCACGGGGACCCCTTGGCCAAACAACAAGGAACTTGATGCGAAGTGTCCTTAGTAATCAGCTAATGTCTTTGTACAGCCTGACTGGACAAAAAAGGAGAGAAAAGAGCATTTCGGGACACCATTCTCTTCAAAGTTATTTTTAGTAAGTTTTTTCTCTCTTTGTGGGTTCTTATGCAATAAGGCATTATTTTAGCTGCAAGGAACTAAGCACTAATGAGTATGTAATCCCTATTAAGTCTCCATTGTGAGAACATCTCACATGGACTACACATTGCAAATGTAATGTATATAATTCATTGTTTTTAGTTGAACAAATTCACATTAATGACAACTAATGTTTTCATCTTGGTGTGTTAAAATACAAAATATATAAATATAACTATCACTTTGACAAAATTAGTCAGAATAATTGTTTCTTTAATTGGAAAATAATAAAACAAGTATAACAAATAAAGAAATACATATGACAAAATGGCTCATAGTCCCGGTGTGATATAATAGACTTGCTGAAATTCTTAAACTTTTTAAATTTAAAAAGCTTGATACTCAAAAACTGAAGAAGATTTTCAAGTGCAGTTCTTTTGATTGCTCTACAATATATCTCTCCCTTAATTTTGCCTTCAGTCCCCCTTTAAGTGCTATTGAACTGAAATTTTACAAATATACATATTCTATATACTGATCTATCAAATAATGCAGTATTGTAATTTTGGAGGGGGTCAAGCAACAGCCTCTGGATGGATGATTTCACATGGAACCCTTCTGCTAGTTGAGCTTCCAACAATGTGGAAAATGGCAACAAAACACTTTCTCTTGAGTTTGCCAAATACCAATAATTAGAAAAGGTTGAGTGCTTATTAAAATGGATTTTTTTTCAGAATGCTTTTTAGAAAATAAGTACATCAGTACTGCTGAAATCAGTATGGTGGTCGTTTCAGAACTGTTCATCTAATTAAAATCCCAGTATGCATATGAAATAGGTTTCATGGCAAGATACTTTTTTTGAAACATGTCAGTATTT
>KN882213.1:163380-196190 GCA_000934455.1 Apostichopus parvimensis
AGATTGTGTACTCAAGTGTTCTCCACTGGGGTTTTAGGGAGAAGGCGGGGGAGCTCCACCTGTGGTACTGGCTGCCCCAAAGAAAATGGTTGCTTCTCTAAAATAATATCAACATATTATTCAATTGAAGTGACAAAATAAGGTCACGTTCACATCTTAAATTATATAAAAGTTTCATAATGGTTGAAAAACTTTGGGAAAGGAGGGTGACACTACTCTCTACACTCAAACACCTCCCTGCCGATTGCTAAGTGGTGCTTACGTGCCCGGCGTGAACCATCCCCTGTTTTCAAAACCTGCAGAGAACACTGGTACAGTACTGTTGAATTTACTTATGAATTATAGGATAAATGTTAGGTTTGGGTTAAACTTTCAAGACTACCGAGACTAGTCCATTTACGAATTCAGTCATGTAAACCTGATGCATTGCAGAAATGAAGTGACTGCTGACATGCAAGACTACGATGGCCACATTGTTATTCTTAGGTATAACTTGCAATATTGTATAGGGAACAATAAGTATTACAATAATTCTTATGGGCTGACTGCATATAGCAACGTTATGTAAAATGTGTCACCTAGCCTTATTGCGACTTACTCATTCGCTATATACATGGTGGAATTTATTTTGTAAACACCAAAATGGAAGGAATGTCGAACCGCAGAACTTTCATGCATTCTGACTGTACGTTACTGTGCATTATATATAGAGAAGTTAGTATGAACTATAGATTTTATTGCACCTAATTGCCCTGTTTTCAACTTTTGCCTAGTATGAAATTATTCATAATAAAGCAATAATAAGTTTCAACAAAACTTGGTTTCTTATGTTTCTTTTTATTGTTGGATTAACCAGCTGGAGTATCATCATCACCAGATGTCTGTCAGCTGTGTTTCAGAGGTGGACACGACACAATTCTACAATGCCTCAAAAATGTCAACGTTTTGAAAAACATAAAACAGTTCTCAACATTTGCAAAATTTTGTTAAATGTAATGTAAAAATATTCTTCAAAACAATCCACAGCAGGCTACTTTAGTATAACATAAGCACAATGTTTCAAAACGCAAAAAAATTAAATCATGCAACATTCGCCCATTGCTTCAAGAACGTGTTTTCGAAAAATTTTCCACATGGTAAAAACATTCCTTTTATATGACCCAGCAGTTTACTTTCTCGTTATGTTTTAATAACGTTATGACAAGGCTCGAACAACATTGTTAAGACGTTTTTATTGTTGTGTTAATGTTGACATAACTTTTAAGAAAAAAAATTCTTTTCCATTTATATGACTCAAAGTTTAGGTTTTCAAACGTTGTGCTAATGTTAAAGCAAAATCTTGTAGAAACGTTTTTGATAACGTTATCCCAACATTAGCACAATGTTTTGAAAATATTTGATAAATGTTTTATAGAAGTTTTAACGTTTTCATGTTGTGCTAATGTTAAAATAACATTTTTAAAACATCAACAAAATGTTTTCAAAACATTTTGTAAATGTTTTAACACGTGTTTAAAATGTTGTCCTAATGTTGACATAACATCTAAAGAAACAAAACGTTTCTGTACCATCTATAGGACTTAAATTTTACGTTTTTAAAGGTTGTGTTAATGTTAATATAGTGTTCTCAATAACTTGGTAGAGGCGTTTCGATATCATTATGACAAATGTTACGAAAACATTGTTTACATGTTTTATAGACGTTTTTAAAACTTTGTCACGTTGTGCTAATGTCAATATAACATTTTCAATAGATCAACACAATGTTTTGAAAATATTTTACACACTTTTCTAAATCGTTGACAGAACTTTTAAGAAAATGTTTCTGTTCCATCTAAAGGACTTTCGTTTTTATGTGTTTAAAACGTTGTGCTAATGTTAATGTAACGTTATCAATAACTTGGTAGAAACCTTTTTGATAACGTTATGACAACATTAGCACAATGATTGGGAAACATTTGTAAATGTTATAAAGACATTTGTAAAACGTTATCAAAAAGATTTTAAAATTACACTACATTTTACGTTTTTACAACGTTTTATAATAATATTATTAAAATATTTGTCAAAACATTGTTTGTATGTTTTCAAAACGTTCACAATAACGTAATAAAAACATTTCACAAAATGTTTTCACAACATTGTCAAATGTTGAAAAAACGTTTTTAATCGCGTTGTGAAAACGTTGTACCATTGTTAACATAACTTTTTCAAAAGCGTTATATAAACGTTTTTGGTCTATTAAAATTACACCACATTTAACGATTTTACAACGTTTTATAATAACATTATAGAAACATTTGTCCAAACGCTTTTTGTATGTTTTAAAAACGTTCACCATGACGTTATATAAAAATTGGGAAAATGTTTTCACAAAGTTGTCCGAATGTTGAAAAAAATTATTTAACTGCGTTTTTAAAACGTGTTACTAATGTTAAATTAACGTTTTCCACAATGTTATAGAAACGTTTTCGGTCTATTAAAATGACACCACATTTTCCGTTTTTTATAACGTTTTCAAATAACATTGGTAAAACAATAGTTGAAACGTTTGTTGGATGTTTTAAAAACTTTCACCATGACGTTATATAAACATTTCCCACAAAATGTTTACAAAACGTTGTGCAAATGTTGAAAAAATGTTTTTAATCGCGTTGTTAAAATGTTGTACTAATGTTAAAAAAACCTTTTCCAAAATGTTATACAAACGTTTTCGGTCTATTCAAATTACACCACATTTTCCGTTTTTATAACGTTTTATAATAACATTAGTAAAACAATAGTCGAAACGTTTGTTTGATGTTTTAAAAACGTTCACCATGACGTTATATAAACATTTCGCGTAATGTTTTCACAACGTTGTCGGAATGTTGAAAACATCTTTTTCATCGCGTTGTTAAAACGTTCTAATAATGTTCAAATAACGTTTTCCAAAATGTTATAGGAACGTTCTCGGTCTATTAAAATTACACCACATTTTACGTTTTCATAAGGGTTTATAATAACATTAAAACATGAGTCAAAATGTATTTGGTATGTTTTAAAATCGTTATCAATAATGTTATGTAAACATTTAACAAAATGATTACAAAACGTTGTAATAATGTTAACAAAACGTTTTCCAAAATGTTATAGAAACGTTTTCGGTCTATTAAAATTACACCACATTTTCCGTTTTTATAACGTTCCATAATAACATTTGTAAAACATTAGTCGTAACGTTTTTTGGATGTTTTAAAAACGTTTTTGTGTTAGCTGGGAAGCTGCTGAATGATGTCCGGGTCATCTAATGAGAGTACGTGGGTGTTCCCCTCTACTTTGAGAAATTTGTCCTTCAATAAATTATAGATAGTAAATCTTGGGGGAATATTCAGGATTTGCTTCAATGAATATACAGATTGTAGATTGAAATATCATGAGGTATATCAGCATTTGTTCTTGGGGAGGGGTGGTAATTGTTCGAGTCTTATTTTGGGGAGGGGGTGCACAACTATTGAAGGATGCCCGCTTTTTTTAAGGATAGTCCATTACCACTCCCCTTTGAGAATTTGCTGCTATTCTTGGGAAGGTTCTTTGTTTCACTGAATTTATTGGACAGATTGTTTCATATGTGGACACTGAAAAAAACAGGTTTTTAGAAAATCATTACTCGAGATAGGAATACACTAGAGAGCTTCCCATAGCTTTATTTTGCACATAAGACAGCCTGCATCAATAAACAACCTTTTCCGAGGGGGTGACATGGCCTTTTTTTTTGGGTCTTGAAAGATTTGTTTACATTAAAAAAAACGCTCGTTTTTTACCTTTTTTTTAAAGAAGATCGTGAGAACAGTGAAAAGCTTCAATGAACTAACCCTTTCCGATACAACTAGCTAAGGCATACAAGGACTCAAATCAGGAGCCTGACAGGCATATGTAGAGAGATGGCTCTGTATTTCGGAAAATTTGTCCAAAAATGACGTTTTTCGGTCTAAATTAGGGCCAAAACACGGTCAGATTTCCGGAAATATTTCTCCCGAATGCCTGACCCTACAGAGAATTTAGAAATAGCTCTCCAGAAGCGCCACACTGAAACGCTAGGCTAAATAGATACAATTTAGCAATAGCGCCTCCACTTTGTGAGTAATCCTTAGCAATTCAACTCGAGCATCTTTATGGTATAGAATTTCGGTTTTGAAATGATGTATATTAAAAATAAAATTGTTTGCATGGGTAACCCAGTAGCCGGGTACCTGTGAGACTGATTACTTACTGGTTCTGAGAGTACTACCCAGTTCCTGCTTGAATATTTTTGTTCCGACGAATATTTCTGTCATTTGTCAAATTTCAATTTTATGATAGTATGCAATACACATTTGTAAAGTCATTAAAACTTTGAAAGCTTGCTAAAGCTAAGTAAGAGCGATCCTGTGTCAGCACAATACAGTAGGTCATAATTTATCAGTGAAGAGAAAGTGAAGTTTCATGTATGGCATTCACAATTTCGGGTACCTGTGGGTATTGCTGTTTATTACCCGGTTCCTAATTTGGGTACCCGGTGTCAACACAAAAAAATTATATCATAGCACTGGTTCCATCCTTCGTTATACTTCCTGGAATCATGTGTGGTCTCTTGAAGGGTATCATTACATGCACATAGGCAGATAGCCATACTTTGATACGCTGATTGCGTACTATTTGGGCTAATTGGGATCACAAAGATGTAAGAGAATGATTTTGAATACACAATCAAATGACAGTCTCTTCTATTTTTAATATTCCAAAACACTGAGCTGTCTGAGCATTCAATCTCTTATCTGACTGCAATTATAAAAGGTAGTTGACATGCTAGGCCAGCTGCAGCTGTACAATTATACACACATATTTTACACACTATGGTACATTCAGCAAAGCTGTAAAAATGAAATGAAGAATAAGGAAAGGTTGGTACTTTGACTTCAGCTTTGTTAAGTATCATTAATGTACGTCATTTCACACTGTAAAGAAATCCTCCATATCACTACAGAATACATTTCACTAACCTTACCATTTTTGATGTCTCCTAAAAGAGAAACTTGTTTTCCATCAAAACAACCTGTTTACCAATTTCTTTCTGCAAAAATTAGCAGCAAATGCCACATTTCATAACCATTTCCCCACAACAAGGCTAGTATAGGCTAGGCCTAGCCTATTTGAAAAGATAGCCAATCTATGATTTTTGTTTTCTCATTCGTCACTTGATTGCCTGTTGTCGCTTTGTTTACTTCATGGGTGTTACCGGTGCACATGAGTAAAGTGTACATTACATAAAATGTTGAAAGAGTGCTCAAGTATCTTTGAAACAAAAGTGCGCCAATTCCTGATTGCTTGCAGATTTTGTCAGGTTCTAGTTCCGCGACCTCTTTAGAATTTTTTTTCAGTAACTTATAAACCAATCTGAAGACAACCAATTACATATTGTGTTGGTGATATGATTTTTATGTATGGTTTCATGTTCAAAGAATTATTAGTTTTAGATAGTTAAGTGCGCAAAATAATGTCCATGCTACATGCAGTCCAAATTTTATTAACCACAACTAAGTAAGCCAGACATTTATTGAACAAATATTTAATGATACATATTTTAACCTTTCAGAATTGCCTGTACAGTTTAAATAGGGCCTAGACTACCTAGCCTAGCTCGTGGGCTACGTGTGCATCTGACCACATCGTGTTTTTTGTCAGCTTTTAGCAGTTTCAGGTAACTTAACTTCAATGAAAACATTAGGAACTATGTTGAATGTAGTCTGTATAGGCAGTTAAGGTCACAAACTGTTTTGGTATGCATGTATGTGTGTGTAGGTCTGTTTGTGTGTTCACTTTTCTTGTGAACAGCACACAGTATCTTAACAACCATAGGAGGTATGCTGATGAAATTTGCTAGGCTGATTACTGATGAGATTGTCAATACAAAATGTACTAATTAACTTAGGTAATTTGCAAAATTGGCTTAATTTGCATATTCAGCTAATTGACCTTTAGATGCCTTCGAGTGTTCAGTCATTTCAGGTCCAATATTCAGTTGTGTGCCATAAAGACCATTTTAACGAATAATGCGTTTAGTATAGATTGTATAGAATGACTCAACATGTGACTGGGGCTACGCATCGTGGTGGGCACACGCTGGATTTAGTACTGACCAGGAACCAGGATAACATTGTGCCACATGTTGCTGTTGAGGATAAATGTCTCTCTGATCATTGTTCTGTGTGCTGCCCCTACACTGCCTTATGCCTAAAACACAGGTAATCACCTACAGAAGGACAAAGGCCATCTAGCCTGACAGCTTCATCTGTGATATAAGTGCCTCATCTCTTGCTTCAATTTCTAGTGACACTCCAGCAGACAATGCCATTAATCTGTATAACTCTGTCCTATCTTCCATCGTGGACAGTCATGCCCCAAAGAAGACCAGACGCGTCCCGGCGCGTTCACAGCCAGACTGGTATACGGCTCTGATAAGAGAGGCTAAGCAGCAGCGGAGGCAGTGTGAGCGGCTGTGGCGAAAGACCAGGCTTACTGTGCACAGAGATATGTTCATCGAAGCTAAGCGAAAAGTTAACATCATGATAGCAGAAGCAAAGTCAAGTCATTTCCACAACATCATCTCTGAAAATAGCGGTGACTCCAAGAAGCTCTTTTCTGTTGTTAGCAATCTCCTGGGTAAGAAGGCAACACCAACATTACCCCCCGACAAGGATTCCAAGGACCTTGTGCATGAGTTTAGCACATTTTTCATTGACAAGATCACCAGAATTAGAGCCAGCATAGTCAGTGAAGGGAAGTCAAAATCCTACTCATTGACAGTGCAGAAACCGCCATATTGTGCGCTAGATATGTGGGAGCCAGCTACAGAGGATGAACTGAAGCGGATCATAATGGCCTCCCCGTCTAAGAGCTGTGGCCTTCATCCGCTGCCTACAAACCTCCTTAAGCAGTGTGTGACACCTCTCTTGCCAGTTATCAGCACTATTGTGAACAACTCCCTCATCATAGGTGATGTACCATCCGCTTTCAAGCTCGCCCATGTGACACCACTCATTAAGAAACCCTCGCTGGATCCTACCGTTCTCTCAAATTATAGGCCAGTGTCGAACCTTCCATTTGTATCAAAGGTTGTAGAAAAAGTTGTGTCATCCCGTCTCACATCCTATCTTGAACACAATGGTCTTCAGGAGACTCATCAATCTGCCTACAGGAAACACCACAGCACTGAGACTGCCCTCGTGCGCATTCAGAATGATGTGATGGTTGCTCTTGGAGGTCAGAAAGCGTGCCTGATGGTTCTGTTAGACCTTTCGGCCGCTTTTGATACGGTCGACCACCTCCAGCTTCTTAGTACACTCAGTGACCTTGGTGTTAAAAGTAGCGCCCTAAAGTGGATGACATCATACCTCAGTGATCGCCAACAGATTGTGTGCCTGGGAAAAGATTCTTCTGACCCTCAGACGTTAGAATGTGGCGTGCCCCAGGGCTCGGTCCTGGGGCCTGTGCTCTTCACGGTATACATCTTCACTGGGTCACCTCCTTCGCTCGCAGGACATGGACTATCACTTCTATGCAGACGACTCGAGTCTCTATCTTCTGTTCCACCCCAATGACATTACTATCACTGTGCATCGTCTAGAGAAGTGCATAATCTCAGTTCGGCAATGGATGTCACAGAAATGCCTGAAAATGAATGACTCAAAGACTGAGGTGCTTCTAATATCATCAAAGCATCTGGCCAGAAAGATAGAGTGTCCAAGCATCATGATTGGTGACCATCAGGTGGAGCCTAGTGATGTGGCAAAGAGCATCGGTGTCATAATGGACAAACATGCCTCTATGGAAGACCATATAACATCTGTGTGTCGGTCTGCTCAGTACCATCTCTACAACATCGGAAGAATACGAAAATACCTCACCAGAGAAGCCACAGAGCAGTTAATCCATGCTTTCATAACATGTAAACTGGATTACTGCAATGCACTTTTCTGTGCACTACCAGTTAAACAAATAAAACGACTGCAAAGGCTCCAAAACATAGCAGCAAGGATTGTTACACTAACGAGAACATCTAGTCATATTACCCCAGTATTACATGATCTTCATTGGCTGCCAGTATCTCAGCGGATTAGGTTGAAAGTCCTTCTTCTTGTGTTCAAGTGCCAGAACAACATGGCACCTCCATACCTGCAAGATCTCATCCGTCCATATCAGCCAACAAGAGCCCTACGGTCTGCTGGTCAGAGTCGTCTGCTTTTTGCTTTTTGCGTGGCTGTGCCACGCCTCTGGAATGAGCTGCCAGCTGAACTCAGAACTGTTTCTGTTCTTACGACATTCAAGTCAAAGCTGAAAACCTTCCTTTTTAGACAGCATTACTGCAATTATTAAACTGTGTATTAAATTCTTTTCATGTGCAATACTCCAACAAACTCAAACGTGCATGTAAATTTGCATTTGTAAGTTTACGAGGGATATGTAGACCCAATTACGCACTGTTCCTCGTCTTCCAAAGTTGTTCGTGCCATTTCTGTTGCCATATTATAATTACAATAAGGCACTACAGACTGTGTTTCTGTACAGTTTTGTGATGTAATTCATTAGAAAATTATCCTACATCAGGGTCCGACAAATTGTTTTCAAACCACTCGCCAATTGGCGACTATTACCATTATTCAACCCAAGAAAGTTGTCAAATCCACTTGCCACACTTTTCTGATAGTTGAATATTATAGCTTGTCTACTCTATAACATGGCAATGTTATAAATTTAGAGCCACGAACGAACAGTACCTGGACGTATGCTAATGTAAGCATTACCTACTTACTGTAGTAGTAGACATGTATTCATTATCCTTCAGCATATTCGGTTTTCTGGAAGTCCGACTAAAAAGCAATTCGAAATATCAAATAATCTGTCATATCAGTCGTAGTTCCGTTAGTAATGTTTACCATTACCATGTACGCCTAAATATATGATATAAGAAAGTGTAGGCATAGAGTCGGAACGTGCGTGCTGCATCGAGAAAAACCCCGTACATATTGTACATAGTACTGCTCATCCAGCTCACACACTAATATCACCTGTGTCGCGGAAATGTTTGCATTGGACTTGCTCAAGTTAACTGTTAACTCTTCGCAATACGTAGGTACACGTGGATTCATTGATTCAACAGAAAATACCTAAACCGGAAGTAGATCGCTATGTACTTAAACACATGTGTGTAGTACTCTGGGTGGTAGAACTGCATGCATTGGGATATGTTTGGTGCCGGAGTATTGTGCCACTCGCCAAAGTGTCGAGTGCAATGGAGTTTCTGGTCGCCAAACGTCAAATCGACTCGCCAGTGGCGACCTGGAGAGTGTATTTGTCGACCCTGTCCTACGTATAGTAGATATAGATGACCAGATACAAAAATTACACTTGTCATACAAAAACATAAATATAAAGAATTTGTATCTTTCTCTTCTTTTCAGGTTCCTTGAAACCAGTTCCCTGGTAATCAGGACAACCAACATTGTAAGTCAACTATTCCTATTTTGATTAACAAAGAAGAGTGTAAAGAAGCAATAATCAGATACTGGAAAGTACCACCACGTCATACAAAAATACTACAAGCTACTTCAAAGTGAAAACCCTCAATAGTAGCAAATAGTAAAATTAACTGTGTGGTACTACTCAAAATACTACAAAGAGGTAGAAAAAAAACCACGAAAAGAACCACTAAGCATTAACTACTAAAAGGGCCATAAGCATAAAGCTCATAAAAGCCTAAATACTAAAAGTAGCACAATTCTCAATGTATCTCAACGCAGAGCCGTTCTATAAGTACCACAAAGCATACGGTACCACAAAGCAGAAAGAACTAAATGCACGACAAGCAGAAAGTACTTCAAAGCAGAAAGTATTAAAAAAAAACACAAAGCATAAAGTACCACAAAGCAAAAACTACATTAAAGCAGAAACTACTAAAAGTACCACAAAGCATAAGTACAACCAAGCAGAAACTAAAACAAATACCTCAAAGCAAAAAGTACCTCAAAAGCAGAAAGTACTGAAATTACCATACAGTATAAAGTCAAACAAAGCAGAATCTATCAAAAGTAACCCAAAGCAGAAACTACTAAATTACCACAGCATAGAGTACCTCAAAGCAGAAAGTACTAAAAGTACAACAAAGCATATAAAGTACCTCAAAACAGAAACTACGGCAAGTACCTCAGGGCAAAGTAATACTTACTATAAATCAACACATAACTAACTACAGTTAAAGTTTAGTCCTCTTTCCTAAGATGCCTCGAACAAACAAGATCAGCAACAGACAAAAAAACAAGGCACAAAAGAATTATGACAAGCAATGCCAACAGTTTAATAACCCTGTGAGTGAAACTCAGCAGCACTCAGCAATCACTAATTCAACAATTACAGATATTGCTTTCCAGAGTATGCAAACTCATGATAGTTTCACATTTTTGCAGTTGATGAAATATAGATGTTATCTAAGACTGATATTTTGAACCTCTATACACAAAGGGATGATATTTGGATTGCAATTTTCCCATATATTAAAGATCCAATATTGTCTGCTAACACTGCAAAGCCGTCACACACTTAGAACATACATGGAGATGGGAACTGTTTTGTCCTTGTTAATAAAAAAAATTCAAGACTACCATCATATTTTAAGACAACTTATAGTACAAAATGTTAAATCATTATATTCACAGAACTAATATGTCCAATGATGTGGAGTGTGGTCTACAGAAGTGGAAATAATGGATGCAGCAAAATGTCGGCGAACTGAACTTTACACATATGCTGTTTGGGTTAGTCAATGGAAATGGCTTCGATTTCAAGCATCAGGCAGTTTCACACAAACACTGAATAGAAATAACCGTGCAATTTATCTGCAGAACACAAATAGATGTCACTATGATGTTGTATATGAACTTTATAACACTGACTTGTGTCTTGTGCAAGACACTCATTTTCCACATTTATCACCAGACGATCGAACAGTTCTCCTAAAACCATTGGAATATATTCAACAGTTACCTGATAACTCAACAGATATTGAATGTATGGGTCTCAATGAAGAAATATGCAGTGAGATCTAAAGTATTAGGGAAATATTGCTGATCAGATTTCGCAGCGGTAATATTATTTATGCAGATGTACGTCTTTTCTCAGAATGTCAAATCTCAGGTGCAATAACAGATCATGAAATACACATTAATAGATTTACAGGATTGACAAATATATGCCATGAAAAAGCTCCTGAGTCTTATCGTCAGTACGGCACAGTCATCTACATAAAGAACACATACTACAGAAAGATTAACTACGAATAATATCGAGATCACCCTAACAACCAAGGAAACACTAGTAGGTACCATTGAAATTGCAGTGGTCTACAGGTCTCCGAAGATTACAATGAAACACTTCTATGAAGCCCTTACTAACTTGCTAGATCACCTTGATAATTCGAAACCAGTAATAATTACCGGTGACTTTAATGTTGACATGGTGCAAGAATCAGTACATAATAAAAACCTTCAATCATTTTTCAAAGAAAACCGACTGTGACCAAATCATTCATGTTGCTACCACAGTTTACAATTCCTGCCTGGACCACATATACACAAACATTGCTTCAAGTCATGTTGTTGACAGTGGAATTGTGGAAAGTTATTAAAGTGATCACAAAGCAATATGGATATGATTACAAAACCTCTAAATAACTGGGGATGCCCTACTGCATGCAAAGCTCACACTAAATCACTGTGCTCCCCTCCCAAATGTAAACAAACTAGACCGTGAGGTAGTTAGAAAGAAATGGTAGACTTAAATTTTATATCGCCCAGACATCCATGATTAATGTGGAATGTTAAAGGTGAACTTGTAGTAAGGTCTCTTTGTGCAAAATATGCGCTTGATTGCTTTAGACATCATTAAAGCCTTTTTCACATTCGGACCTCTGCTAACCTGATAGGACCTTCAACCATGACAATTTCAATACAGTTCTTCACAACGTACATGCCAAGTGCAACAAAAAAGATTCCTATCAAGTTATTCAAGATCAAACACGAATCTCACACACTCACACACATATCCAACATACCATAGATTATTTGACCTAAAAATAAAAAAGGATACAATTTGCATCAAAGTGAAAACCACACACCTTCTTTATGAAAAAAGTAAGCTAATTCCTCAAAATCAGGAACACTTTAGACACTTAGGGACCACAAGCATATTCTCTTATGCAGGATCCTGGGGAGAACAAAGGCAGTACAGCCAGGGATTAACTGATTAAGTGCAAACTGTTTCTTCTGTGTGCAGCACTTTGGTAGATGTATACACAATAGCCTCTTTTGTCAGGAAGACAAAGGGCCAGCTAGGAAACTGAAATCAAAAGGCGAATGGACAAGGGATCTAGCATAGTGGAATGTGTTTCTCATCCCTTAGTGACTACTTGCAGCTTATTTGAGACAAAGAGAGATTTCAGAAAAAGGAAGATTACTAGTCAGAGGCAAGTTACAACACTATCAGAAATATATCTGAAATTAGGGACAACGTAGGATAGGCTGAAGTTGAGACCAGCATCCCTAGTGTTTGAATAGAATGAAACTTCTTTACATCTTAATCTTTCCTCTTGAATTCTTCAAGACACTATAACTTAAAAACCTTTAAAAACAGAAATAGAATTGTCATTTATTATATAGAATAAACTGAATTTGACAACGTTTACTCACTCATCCCACACAACCCTTAAATGAAAACAGCTAATCACTTTCATCAATTAGGAAATCCATTGACAGCCTATCTCTATGTACACTTACTTTAAATGATTTCCAATATTTATCAACTTACATCTCTAGCAGAAATATATCTGAAATTAGGGACAAGGCATGAAAGGCTGAACTTCAGACCAGCATCCCTAGTGTTTAAATACAATGAAATTTGTTTACTTCCTAATTCTTTCCTAATTTGTCAACACACTTTAACTTTGAAAAGTTCGAAAACATGAATATATCTGTGATTTGTTATATATAAAAAACTAAATTTAACAACGTTTACTCCTTCATCCCACAAAACACTTAAATGAAAACAGCTAATCACTTTCATGAATTATCATATCCATTGACAGTCTATCTCTATGTACACTTACTTAAATGATTTCTAATATTTATCAATTTGTATTACAATTTTCTTCACAAATGGAAACCGTATCATCCATTTCGGAGGGCCTCATTCTTACGGACCACAACCAAAGGCAGTAAAAGTCCTCGTGGTAGATGTAAAAAAAAACAGGAAAACAATGTTGTTATTGGACTTGCTGATCCAACTGGTGCCATTAAAGCCATCTGCCATGAGAAGAAAGTTGTCCCTAAATTACCAAAAAACAAAAGTGTCATACTGCGGAACTTTCAAAAGGAACATCGTGCCTAATTGTAAATAAAACAACACAAGTCATGCCCTCAACTCCACTCAAGGAAATAGACCCAAGTATTTTCGAGCAAGCAAAGTGCCTGGTGAATCCTCCTCCACCAGAAGTTGTGGCACTGAAGGATATACCACTTCCACCATCCGGCATAGTGGCCCATTGTTGACTGTCTGTGGTGAAGTAGTTAACGTAAACAAAATATTTTGTAAAGATATATTGTATGATGGACCCGCGAAGTTTGGACACATAAGAGAATAAGAGGGGATTTTCAAGTAATGAAAAAATACATGTATGAATCAAACAAAATTCACCCATTATTAGATCAGCTTGGTAGACATCAATTGTGGGTGTTTACAAATTGTTGCAAATATTTACAGAAAATATTGTACTTTTTGTAAAGGTAAACATCGGCTATGTTGGCAATTTCCGAATGTTGCTAAGTTCGAACGGCCGACTAAAATGGCCACTAAAAGTTGATAGGCATTGAATATATTCTGCGAAAATTGTGGTTCATTGGTAAAAGTGTTGATTTTCAGAAGAGTTTTGCGAGGTTCCATTCAAGTTAACACAATGTTGAAGTACCTAAGGGAAATGTTGTTCAAATGTCACGTTTTGTGGAAAGACCGTAAAATTGGGTGACCTTAGATCAAATTCATTTATGATTTTCATTACATATTACTCGCTGAAATATTATGAAAAATAGGGTGTTGGAATTTTGTAGTGTTCCGAACTTCGCAATACTGTATATACTTAATATTGTCTTGCCTGAACTACGATCATAGGAGACTTAGTGGTCATTACATTACAGAGTTGTGTGTTCATGCGTATTTAGAAGAAAGGACAAGATCATTGGTTCTTGAAATGATTAGCAGACAAGGTATTTCACGCTAATTTGCCTAATTTATGCAATATTCAAGTAAGTGCAGTATTTGGAGATCTATAAGTGATATGATGTTGAAACTTGCATGCTGTAGTGAACATTTAGTGCAAACAATTTTGGAGGACGCTTAGAGGTCATGAGGTAATTTGTGCTCAATTTACTTCACACTTCTTACATACATATATAGTGAATATGCATACAGAAAAAGTCACCTACAGGTCACCAGGAGTCACTTAGGATAACTTGCATAATGTATGCACTAAATCTACTAGGAAATCTATAACAGCCTAAGGAAATCATGTTCAATCTTTACTGTTAAAGTATTCAAGCAATTTGCTACGGCTTACAATTTCAATACAACGAAACAAAAACCCACTGTCGCATAACCTGGTAAGACTAGACGTTTGAGAACCGCATGGTTTATAACAATGGCCCTATAATTCCGAACAAAAGTATAAAGTGTTGTTCCTCCCCAATTTCCTACTGACACTTTGCAAATAAACAAAGCATTGCATGTTACATTGTTGAGGGTTTGTGACATAGTACAAAAACTAAAGCAATGTAACATTGAGGAATATCAAGTTCATATATAAGCCGTTTTACGAAATCACTTAAAATTATTCTTCTCGTTTTATGGGACAGTGTTTACATTTTGCCACAATAGTGCATCTTCATCACAAATTTGCAGTCGATTGTCATGTATATGGACTATATCAGCCATTTTATGATCCCTCCAAATGATTATTTTCCTACAGACTCTATGTTTCAATATTGTATGTTTAATTTAGCTTACATCCCCACCAGCCATTATGAGTAATAACAACAAATCTACTCAGAAACATACAATGATAAACTTTGACATTTCATTTTCAGGCACAAGAAGTCAGAAATATCATGCTAAAGAAGGATGAGACGACATATCCGGTCGCCCTCTGGAACAAAGCCAGTTAAAGACCGGTGACAAAGTTACTATTCCACACGTGTGACCCTGAAATGACAAGTACTTGCGAAAACTGGTACAAGATGATAGTTAAGTTAAAGGCTTTGATACAGGTTTGTATATAATAATAATTCCAGAAATCAATGATATATGGCCCTAATGTATGGAGCAGACAATCGCTATTTTCAACATGTAAATTAACATCTTCACTGTGGTCACAGATGACATTTATCTCAATAGGTGGAAGTTCAAAGTTCCTCTTTTATATGGTGTTACATTGTCAATGACCAACACTTCTCTGCATATTTATGAGAGGACAGGCTTTAACATTATTTCATAAATACTGTGTTGTATGGTCAGTCTGCTGAACTAACAATGAACTATCACCAATGTACCTCATGGGTTGGTGGCATATTGGCTTAGACGATCCATTTTGTTATTGACATGTAAATTATCAATATTAACAACATCATGGAGCCAAACCAAAAAACAAGTTGGCATTTATATTAGTCAAAATCGATGTAAGCTGCTTTTGTCCATCGCTAACACATAATTATGGCGGGCCATCTGTCTCAAATCGTGGGGAATCGACTTATACCGATTTAAATCCACATATACCAATTTCCTTCGACTTATACCACTTTCCAGCAGCTTAAATTGACTACTACCGATTTAAATTGACATATACCAGTTTAATTCGACATAACATCGATTTATATCGCCATATAGCAGTTGAATTTCACAAATCATCGATTGAAATCGACATATACCAATTGAAATCGACGATGAGTCAAATAAATCGGTATATGTCTATTGAAATCGACATATACCGATTTAATTCGACTTATACCAGCTTAAATCGACTTATACCGATTTAAATCTACATATACCAATTTAAATCGATGATATGTAAAATAAATCGGTATTTGTCAATTTAAATAGACATCTACCAGTTTAAATCGATGATATGTCGAATTCAATCGGAAGAAGTCAATTTCCTTCGACTTATACCAGTTCCTAGCAACTCAAACTGACATATACCTATTTAAATCGACATATGATCGATTTAGCTCATTAACATATTCCAAATCCCGATTTCGCTGGTGATTGACATGTGAAGATACATCACGTGAAGTCACCTGACAAGGCGTGCGAATATTTAAATACTTCTAAATCTTAATATGTAGTTCTGTGAAATCTTTCAACCTCAGCCAACTGCGAACATCGATCAGGAAGAACATTACGAAGCTAGCAGGAGTGTTCATCATGATAATGTCCATGGTAATTATCAACAATTACTTGGAGGAAGATTGAAATTTATTCATGAAAAGGCTGAAAAACTGATATTTCAATGAGGTGAAATTGTCTTTATGCAAACTTGGCCTTGTAGTCTAGTCAAACATGTGGAGCTACTCTATAGTACAGGAATACATTTAGTCAAGTGCACATAGGCCTAGAATTGACTGTAGTGTACAGTGTGCAAAGAGATGCAGTAAGCACTTTCAGTTACACCATGTACCCAGATGATAATGTACTGCGGGGAGGCTTACAGTAAGGTTCTGTTACACTGTAGCCATATACGATACCAAGGGCTTTAACAATTACACATTATTCACGCTTAATTTATGCATTCCTCTGTGCTTGTTTTGTATGTTTTTCCTGTGCATGTTCTATTGGCTTACTGATGAATACTGTACGTCTAAGTGAGAACTTACAGACAAAACTCATGACTTGATGTGGAGAAGTTGTGACCACCTGTATCCATAATTGATAAGAAAGCAGCCAAAAATGTTTCATATAATTACATAGCATGTTCTTGTTCACAATACACTTCAGTTACTTAGCCTCATTTTCAAGCACAGGCAAGGGTTTTGAGGTTTTATACGTCATCGTTTTGGTAATGAAAATGTTAGTAATTAGTTTCTCAATATGAAT
This sequence comes from Apostichopus parvimensis, assembly GCA_000934455.1. NCBI lineage: Eukaryota > Metazoa > Echinodermata > Holothuroidea > Aspidochirotida > Stichopodidae > Apostichopus > Apostichopus parvimensis. The sequence continues at coordinate 180,586 of KN882213.1, forward strand.
GTTACCTTGAACCTACCAGGACAATTGATATTGAGCCTAGGCCTAGATAGGCACAGCCTATCCAATAATGTTTGTAAACCACCCCACTAGTACAATGACGTTGCTGTGGCAGTCAACTATAGCTAACCTCCATTTCTCTATCGCTCACCTCAGAGGTTTTGTCCATATCCAACACCGATGCAGCATAGTATTAAGAGGATATGTACATAATAGTTAGTAGTGTCAGTAACAGTACATGCAGAGTACAGTATTTTTGAATAAGGATGGTTGACCTTTTGGGCTTTAGCTGAGCAACACCGATTGCTTGTGAGGTGAATGTTTTATAGCAGTGATGAACTATACCTACCATGAAATGTGTCTCTGTGTAATAAATGGATATGTTTTTCTACAGTTTAATTGTCACATGAACATTGATATACTTTCATTTGAAAGTACAATCTTTTTATCATTAAATTTACCTTGTATTGAATAGTCAATTACAAGTGCACTAAATTTCTTTGTCATATAACTCACTTCATCATGGTCAGTGTTTCTTTCTGTACTCTTTGCATAAACTGTTATGTATGTTGAATATTTGTTATTAATATCCTCTCTTTTTAGGTGGGGATTTGTGGTCAGCTGCAGTATGGTGGTTATTCTCGACTGGTTACTCACCTGAGAGTAGCAAGAAACAACAGAGCCATCACCACTCTGCAGTGGTTTTTAAAAGGATGTCGTTATTATGGCACACCCACCAGAGTTAGAATTGATCCAGAAGCGAAAAGTATCTAGTAGCCCAATTTATGATACTTTACAGGGGAGGTAATAGAGGCAGTGTGCTGACTGCAAGTTCCGTGCATAACCACAGTTGACAGATTTTGGCGATACTGCTATGCTAAGTGTTTACATGTATATTATGAGCTCTTCACCAGAATGCAGTTGGAGGGTACCTTGGACATTGTAAATAATTTACATCTGTATGCCCTTCATTTTGTTTATCTGCCTAGAATAATGACAGATTTAAATCTCTTTAGCAGGGTATGGAACAGACATCAATTGTCTCCTTTACAGTTATGTGTCCAAGGTGCTACTGCTAACATTAATCATAACCGCACTGGATTTCACATATTTGCTGAAGATAGCAACTTTCCAACAGGTAAGATACTTCAACAATTTGCTATTAATCAAGACAACTTCCCTGAAGGTCCTCCACCAAATCAGCCAGTCTCAGATATACACATTGAAATATCTGAGGAAAAACCATAGCAGTTTAGTTGAAACATTTAATCCGTTGAGGGAAAGTCATCAGCGAGGGGTTGACATTGATGGCAATGTTGTATTATTTCTATTTGAAATGGTGATAAATTTGTCAAATGTCAACAGACCATTTATAAATGTGGAAGTTAGCATGACTAATGTTATTTGTGCCACATTATTATTCTTTAAACACATAGCTTGCTGGTGATGTTTTCAACAAACCAAGTCTTCTCCTTAGCCATTTACAATCACATTGTAAAACTATTTATCCATTGGTTTAGTTATATAAAACAGTATGAGCAAACCAGTATAAAGCAATGCAAAATGTGTTGGTTTCCATACATATGATAATACTAATAATTTAAAATATGCTGTCTTTTTTTTTTACTTTTCAAACAGATGTCAACTTCAATGTCTATGGATGGGTGTAATTGGTTTCGACCAATTGCTTCATAGAAACAACAAACAAGGATGCATAAGAATAAAACAGTTGATGCATGGTATAACTGCAAAGTCTATTTGATATAAGTACTATGCAAAAGTCTAATGGATACAAGTGAAAATGATAAATCGTTAAACACTTTAAAGTACTATTTAGCCTATACTGAATAGAACAAGGTGAAAATAAGGCAGGCAAATGGTTTGCATGCTTAGTAAAGCTATATTATGTAAAAACGATATATACTTAGAAAAAAATCTAAATACTGTTATCAAGAAGGGATGAAACAGTAATACTCCAATTATGATAACAACATAGTCTATTTAAACTGCTGCAGTATACAACTACAGAGAGTCATGAGGCAATTGATGCGAGGCAGATGATGATTTTGAGATCGCTATGCAATATAAGTTACTGACACGTACATATTGAAGAGGTCTTATATATATTCCGAAGTAAAAATACTGTTGAACCTGCACAGAATAGAACAAGGCAAACACAAGGCAGGCAAATGTTTGGCATGCTTAGTAACTAATGGTATATAAAAACATATAGATACATCACAACATTTATCAAAAGACTGCTTTTGAGATGGGTTAAAAAAGTAATACTCCAAAGTAATACTACAATTTTTATAATAACATAGCCTATGAAAAAAGCTGCAGTATACAACTTCAGAGAGTAATGAAGTATAATTGAAAGAGGTCTTACATAAATTCGTAGAAATGAACTTTAAGGTTGACTATGACAAAACATTGTCAATCTGGACCTGCATGTTACTAAAATGATAACAAATATTTAAGTGTGGCGGCATTTGTAACACTTTCAAAGGTCAGTAGAAAGTGTTATGAATGTTTGATATCTTGAATGGTAAAAAATATCAAGACAAATATCTTGCTGGTTATGAAATAAATTCTATAATCTGTTCATGAAAAGTCTACATAACAGTTAAAATATATGCTACTTGTAAGTACAAAAACAAATGAAAATACAAAAACAAAAGGATACAGAAAGGAAAGAAACAGTACTTTATGGACTAAGTTACAGACATATTTGTATACTATGGCATCCACAAAGAGGGGAAAATTCCCTATATGATATGCAGATGAACTCAGAATCAGATACAAAAGCTTTTCAATTTACTGAAAGCAGCAAACAACTTTGTACCTAACTGCAGATTGACATCTGGCTTCCACATCAACAAACAAGTACAAGTGTTAGACTGTTAAGACCAAACCATTTAGTCTATAATGAAATGTCTTTAACTGACAGATGATATGACATGTTAAATTACTAGAACACACATTTGACAGGTAAATGTATTAAAATATTTTAAACAATATTACATTACTGTTTTTTGCTGCTTGTTTGCAAATGTGCTGCATTGGGGGTTGAACTATGAATATTAATTACATAAGTAACAGCTGCTTCATTTAAAAAATTTACGGTCCAGAGCATAAAGCAGACCATGCAAAATCCTAAACTCATACGATTAAGCTTCCTTAAAGGAGAAATAAACCCCATCTTTTTTGGCACCCATACTTACGTTTTGACAGATGGTCTTTCCAGTAAAAGCAATAGAAAAGCCTAACCAGAAAGCCTATGGGCTTATAGTGATTCCTTGCCAATTGAGATGATAATCCCAAGCTTTCGTCATTGTTCATTAAATTGATCAGCAAGGTTCTTTCACTGGATGTGGACCTACCTACTAATATGTTAACTTACCATATTTACAAGCTATATTTAGCAAAAATCAACTGAAGCCCTGCCCCCTAATAAATGTGCAGGATATCCCATTACATTATCATGTACCCGCTATCAACCAACACCTTCACACAAAGTATGATTCAATTCTGAAAATGTTGACATTTGCCCCTGTTTCCTCATTAATATTCTTGAGATGAGCACCAAAATCAATAGGGCTCTTGTACTCACTATGGCACATCTATGTACCAAGTATGACTTCAATCCAACTTGCCATTGTTGAGTTATTTGTTGAGTTACGAGCCAAGGGCGTCATATACACACACACGCAATCACCATCGCATAGATTCCTTTTACCTTCGCGCAAGGAATAAAAAATCCCTTCTTTGAGATGAAAAAAAACATTTGAATGTACTTCATGTGTGATTTTGTTTGAATTGAGCCAGTTCCCGGAAGTACCGTGACGAAAGCGAGACACTTGGCGTATTTCCAGAAAAATTAGTTGCCAATCCCTAAAATAATTACAATTGTACTTTCAACAATAGTAATGAATAAATTATAGATCCCAAAATATCTTTTGTCTTTATTGATCTGTAAAAACTGCATAAAAAGTGTGTCAAATTTAATATTGTAACGAGTATCAGTGGAAATATAAATTTTGTGATATTTTCTGATAATGTATGTAAAAATCTCTCCTTGGAAATTGACATGCAGCCTATGATGTGCCAGGTCTCCTATCGCATATGGGGATATTTGAAAAAATTTTTTGAATTATCAATTAACCTAAAATTTATTTTGCCTCTTTTACACCATTAAATGCTGTTTTTATCTGAAAAAGGGTCTCAATTTCGAGATTTCAAACAGCCTGACTGGTTTCTGTCCTTTACAAGAAAAATTATACGCACTCCAAGTTGGAAAACGCTATGAATAAAAAATTTTCAGTACCAGTAAAGTTACAAGAGGTATGTCACTATCATAATGTTTTGCAATATACATATTGCAGCTTTTTACAACTTTCAAGCTGCAAAATATTCAAAGAGCAATATTTTTCGGATTATAGGATCATATATTTCAGGGTGACGCCGAAACCAAACAAGGTCGAATAGTTTTACCCAGAAAATATAAACCAAACTGAAAGATTGAATTCAGCTAAATTATCTCTAAGCCGCCAAGATGACACAAAAAGAAGGGCTGGTCTAGATAGTCTGTCTGCGTGGTGTGGAATGGGTAGTAATATTATGGTCACGCCGTAACGTTACGGCGTGACAATCATGCATGTCACGTCGTAACATTTTTAATTTGGTTGATATTATATGCTGATTGAAAGTCTCAATATTCCAAATTGTGTTCACCTTATATAATAGGAATGTAAAGGATAAAAAGGTCCTTAAAATCTCACAAAACACTCACAAAGCCAAAGCTAATCTTGGAGTTATAAAATTGGTGCTTGTGAGCTGCTTTTCAGTTGATGCTCTTGATGTTTTGTATGCATTTTAAAGGAGAAACACAAACTCAAACATGAACCTTAACTCCTATGGTAGAAAACTAATATCTAAGCCAACTGTCAAAAAAAGCTACTTAAAAGCTCATATCTAGCCCAAGTTATCTATGCTTAAATTTGACATATTGAAGCGGCCATTTTGCTCAATGCTGGCCAAATACTTAAAGACGATGACATAATTTCCTCAGAAGGATGATGGAGTGTATTTTTCTCCTTCATAATTGTATATTCATTTTGGGTTCCAAAACTTGGTACTACAAAGTGGTAAAAGCTTGTTTTGATAATGACTGTGTACACAAAAATGTCCATGACCTTGATTATAATCAAATAAATTGTTAAGGGGTAGCAACCTTCAGCTAGGTTATAATAAGAAACATAACATTCTAACATCCTGGTGAATTGACAATCTGCTTGTTAAAGACCAAAATAGCTGCCCCCACAAAAGTGCAAAATTTAATGTTTTCAATAATTCCAAAAATATATATTATGTTGCTAATTTAGGTATGATATTTGGCCAGAAATTTTGTAATTATAGGTACTACAAGTTTGGCTGAAATTTTTATCTGACATGATGTCTCCTTTAATTTATGAAATCAATTGATGGCGGTATTTATCAATTTAGTTGACTGCATTTATTATGGCCATCTTCTGAAGATGAGAATCACAAGAATGAGCTTCAAATCGCTAATAATCTATGAATGAGGAGGCTTGCATTGCTGCAAATAGAGGTAAGTTGTGTTTGGTCCCACAGTATAATTTTCTTCCCGCCTATATCACATGGGGCTTGTAAAAATCGAGGAAATTTCTACAAATGGAGTCACACTAACCTACATTGACACCTGTTAGACCTACATGTTAGGATACAGACTAGGCCACACAGTAAATGATACAGGCTAGGCCCCACAGTTAACTTTAACTATAGATATACAAATGCAAATATCAGAAGTTACAATTGCCACTGCAAGCCATTGCTAAGTGCTAGAAGCCATTGTATCAGAAAAGACAGCAATGTTTACACCAGGAATTATAATTTGAGATTGATTTTCCATTTGGACCATCAATTATACATTTCGGAAATTGACCCCTATATAGGCCTACATGTTAGGATACAGGCTAGGCCACACAGGTAACTTTAACTATAGATATGCAAATGCAAATATCTAAGTTACAATTATTGCCACTGCAAGCCATTGCTTAGTGCTAGAAGCCATTGTATGAGAATAGACAGCAATGTTTACACCAGGAATTAAAATTTGAGATTGATTTTCCATTTGGGTCAGCCATTATGGTAGTGATTGAATAAATTTGTAATTTATTACTATGTCCCTGTCCCTTTGAATTTTAACATGAGGAAAGATTTGGAGGAGACATCCACCTCTTATGATGAATATGAATACTTGTATACAATGCATTTTAATGTATTTTAAAACTATATGCCTTCATGCATATGTGAGCTAGATACTAGACTGATAATACTGGAATCAATAACAAAAAAGTAAGGTTTCTCATTTTCTTACAGCAAAATGCCTTTGTCCAACAAAGAGCGACAAAAGAAGTACAGGTATAAGAAAGTTCAACGGATGGGATATGAAGCAGCAAGAAGGAAAGATAACGAAAGAAGAGATAAAAGAAAATCGTGAAAAAGACAAGTTATTCAAAGAGAAACAAGCTGAGAGAAAAAGAAAGAGTCTTGCAAAAAACAGCATAATAAGAATTAAGTGCCCAAGATTTTGTACACTCTCATCTGAAAATCGAAGTATGAAAACAGCCGAAAAGTCATAGCCAGTTGATAAAAAACAGAAAAAAGGAGTTGTGAAGAAATTGTTTGAGACCTCTATACAAGCAACACCTACAAAGAAACGTCATTGGGTTAATAGCTCTGACGGCGAAAGCGGTGGATCGAGAAAGAGGACAGGTCGTCCTTGTGTGATAAATGAGGACACAGCTGAGAAGTTGAGGAGCTTTGTGGATGACAGTGACATCTCATACAATTTGCCTGCAAGAAATAATAAAATTTACATGGGAAAAGTAAATGGTGAAAAACTATTTCAACCTAACAAGTATCTCCTGCACACCTTCAACCAACTTCACGCACTTGTCCGGAAACATGAATATCCAGACTTAGCCAACTTGAAGTTTAGCACATTATACGGGTTCATCAGAGGCAACAAAGACTATGTAGGACACTGAAAGATACCACACATAACATGCCAATGTCCAAAATGTAAAAACATGGAACTCTTCGCACATGGACTGAACCAAGCTCTGTCAACTGCCCCTGGCAATGAAAAACTTCCAGAAAATTGCCATGACTTGGTTGAGAAGGTTGCTTGCAACCCAATAACTAAACAGTGCTCAGAGGGTAAGTGCTGAAATTGTCCTTCCCTGAACACATTTCTGAGCTGCTAAATGATGTGGAAACTGTGTTTTACCTGATCTTGAGAAAAGATGACAAATACTATGAAAAGAAACCAACGATGTCTTCAGGAGAAGAATCAGCTGCCAAACTCACAGATCAACTGAACCAACTGAGGCAACATTCCTACATCAAACGGGTTCAATCACAGGTGTTTTTACATCAGATAGATAATTTAGCTGAAGAAGAAATAATAATGATACACACTGACTATAGTGAGAACTACAAAAACAGGCAGGCAGATGAAATCAAAGCTGCCTACTTTGGTCATCATCAGTTCTCGATCTATACAGCATGTGTTTATTACCGAGGAAAAGACAAAGTGGAAGTCAAGAACTTTGGACTGGTAACCCAAGAGAATGACCATAGCTGTGATGTGACCTTTAGACTTAATCTTGAACTCATTGAGCATGTATGACATCGTATGGCATTTATTTTCAGGCAAACCACGGTAAGGGAGCAGTGGATGGAATTGGGGGCACCATTAAGAACACAGTTTTCAGGAGATTTCAGTCAAAGGATGTGGTTACATTGAATCCAGAGCACTTTGCAACTTTTGCAGATTCAATCCTGTTATCCATAAGTGTCAAATTAATTCAAAATGCAGCATCTGGGTATGATGAGGAATGTCGAAGCAAGGCAGTAGCAGTACCTGGCACCCTGAAAGTACACAAAGTATTGAGAGAGAAAGTAATTGGTGGATTTAAACTGACTTTCTTTCATAGTTCTATGAATGGGAGTCAAAGTTAAGAAATGCTCTATCATGCTAATGATGAGAACCCAGAGAACGGTAATCAACTGAAAGTGGGAGACTTTGTGAAGCCTGGACCCAGCACTAGTTACAGTTAAGTGCATGAAGAAAGACAAAGCAAGTGGGTGAATATGGTGCTGGCCACAATGTGATGATGCTGTTCAACATTACCGCATGTTTGTGTGTAAAAGAGCCCTAAGCCCCAAACTATATGGACATATCACAGATAGAGTCCTGAAGTATTATATTCCTAAACTTGTTGACATTTGTGGTGCAGTTGACTTAAAGAAATGTAGTGATATGCCAAAGTAAATCTGTAGCACTGAGTAACTTGTTTGTTTTGATGTTCAAGCACATATTTGCCAGTTAGCTTGTTTAGATTTTATAATTTTTTGGGAAATTCAAAGTTCCTTAGTAGCTACAGTATGTTACAAATTGTTTGTTGAGTAGTAATGTTAAAGTTGAAAATGACAATTTTATATAATAAAGGAACATTTTTTAAACAAAAGATGCAAAAACCACCTTGATACCATGTTCCTTTCCAGAGATATGAGTTTATACAGAGTAAAAAAGTGCATTTAAAAGACACTGCAGTTATGTTAATTTAATTCTGTGATGTCATACAAAGAAATCCATGAATATTCTGTATGTACTGTATTTGTTTGAAAATTTATCACCTTGTTCTAAAATATTTCAAATATTTTTAAAAAACCAATTTTGGCAGGTAATAACATACAGTTTATATTAATATTTGTAAATCATCTGTCCATGTACCCAACAGTTTTTGTTAGGAAAAAATTTAATGACATATTCTATCAAAGTACATTCATAAAAACTTTGCTTGAATTTGCCACTGTCATGTCACACTTAACCTTTGACCGTCTATCTGCAGACAATTTCGTCGAATTTCAAACTCTAATATTCAAACTTCTAGCAGCTATTTCATATGAACATAATTTGTTTCACCAGTTTGTTTTATATTTTTTTCTCTTATATACTGATTTGGAAAAATCCATTGCAAAAGTCCACAATATTCAACTCCATGGACTGAAAGTACTGTATTATGCTTTGATACTTAGATTGGGGTTACGTGAAGGGATGCTGTGGATTTAAAAGAAAATTGGTGTTGATCTTGACTACCTTCTGTGAACACTGTAACTTATGTAAATGAGAATGTAAAATAAACCTACAGAGATTTACTTACTTTTATCTGAAAAATTTTAAACATAAATCTTTCTTATTATTGGAAGAGGATGTTATAAAAATTCGTATGTTGATATTAAAACAGTACCAAATAGAGCATTTACTTTCTGTTTTATGATGCTTCTCATTTTCAGATATTTTTTAAATTTAAGGTATCAATTTGATTGTTCAGTGATAATTTCAATATATTCCTTAGAAATACAATATATTGTAGTGATTGTTATCATTTTAATACTCAAATGGAACAAAATAATAAACATACTTGGCCAAATATCGAATTTTCTAAAAAAGTGTAGATGCGTCACGCCGTAACGTCACGCCGTAACGGTTTTCCAAGAAATGGGAAAGCCAGTTTTCTCCTAAACCACAATGACCTTGCACTAATCCTATTTCGAATTGAGAACCCCATCCCCCAGATACACGACAATTTGGGACGTGTCTATTGTGTTGAACTATCTTCGGTTTCTTCATCCTACATCATCATTGACTTTAAAGCAATTTAACCCATAATCCAAAAATTCTCATTCCTGTCAATAAGTACTATCCTAGCCTCCTCTTTAAGTGAAGAATATTCAAACATGGTTACATCACTTCTACATCTTGAAGTATGTATATCAACTCATACCTATACATAACCCATCTGTAAAATTATACCACACTTTTTATGTAATGCATATAGTACAACTACTTTTTATTTCGTACACTTATGCATCCAAAACTGCCATTGCAAAAGTTTTGTTACTGACAATAGGTTTTTTGTAATACTGAGCAAAGGTTCTTTCCGAGGCCCACCCTACAGTACGTAAAATATCATCTACAGGCAGATTTCTTGAATCTGCAGCGGAGGTAGAGGCTGCCCTGGTACTATGGGCCGCATATTGAACTACATCAACCCAAGCCTCCTCCATAACAAGTTTAATCCATCGCGATAAAGTATTTCTCGTTACTGGTTTATGTGGTGGAACAAAATTAATGAAAAGTTGCGATTCCGTTCCTCTTAATGAGGATGTGACGTTAATATAATGCTGAATTTTTGTGTCAGCCTGGTATCATGCCAACACAACTCTTAATGGATTGGAACCAGGCCGTGACTGCTTTAATTTATTAGGTAAGAACAAAACAGCTTCCTTCCCATCCAAATGAAGATTATTGACATCTAATAATTACAGAGTTTGTAGTCTCTGAGCAGATAACAAAGCAATAAGCATTACTAACTTATGGGTTAATTGCTTTAAAGTCTATAATGATGTAGGATGAAGAGACCGCAGATATGTAGCGACTATGATATTTAGCCCTTATGGCCTTCCATGCAAACTTTGTTCTATTTTTAACGTGACGGGTTTCCCAGTCAGGGACCTGTATAAAAGGAAAAAGGCCATGTGTTTTCGGAGCACACTATTGGAACCGCGAATCAACCTACAAGTATAGCATTCACAGCAACTCGCGTTTACCTCCAATCCAGCCAAATTTAATCTCCTTCCGCGAGCAATTATTTGCATATACCTATATAAGCAATCTATTTTATAATTGACACCATCATACAGTCGCTCGGAAGTAAAGTCTCCAACGCGTATTTATATTGTTGCAGTTCCATTCCGCCATCTAGCTAGTCTGTCGCGTAAGTAGCCTACCGGTATACCGACTCAACGGTTGGCGCTGAGACTAGCGCTACCGAACGGTCGAGTATAGCCTAACGCGCTATTACATCACCATAGCTGGATATTTATCTACGCGGGATAACACTTTGCAAGGATTTACGTGAGTGCTAATACCACTACGAGATAGTTCACCAGAAGCCACAAAGAACGCATTAGGGGTAAGTCATAACCTCTACCCTTAATTATTATAAACATTATAAATTCGTGACCCCGACGTGATTTTTAGCTTCTGTATTTAGCCACTGAACTTCGTAGCGTATCGCGTATTAATCTCACAGTTTTCATTGATAGCCTAGCCTTATACTTTGTACTGGACTGTTTCCATTGCGTTTTACTGTTAGCCTACCACATCGTCGTCTCCAGTCTTATACATTACTTAGCGACATATCGTTATACTCCTAGTGTTATCTATAGTTTTACGGTAGGACATTTATAGTTGTACTGGCCACAACAGACTGCTTATATCATTATTGGTCTGTACCATCTGACAGTTGTGTTTTAGTAGCCACATTTTCTGTGCTGTTCGGCTGTTTACGTTTCTCAATGACTCATCCGCATACTAGTACTAGGCCTTCGAACATTCGTTTGCTGTTTGTTGCTGACTCTCGGGCTCACTCCTTTGAACATTACAAACAACCTGACGGTTACAACCTTGACATCGACTTCGTAATAAGGCGAGGTGCCAAAATCGCAGATTTGCTAACACCAACATTAGCAAGACTTCATCGTTTTCCCAGAGGTGATTGGGTCATCCTCCGATTAGCTGCTGGTATCAACGACCTTACCGAGTTCACCAGTCGTTCTCGAAACCACAGGGTTTTGCGCCGTTCATCAGTGGATGCTGATCAACTTATTACCACTCTTAATCACTTCCGTGATACAGTCATCCAACACCATTCTAATACTATCATTGCCTTTACTACTATTCGTACTGCTTCTTTTGCCAAGTTCCAGGACAGTAAAAAATTATCATCTCCCATCCTTAGTACAGAAGACTTGGTAGTGTATCAACAGGACCTTGACAAGCAATTAGATTCTGTTAACTTTTATACGTCGTTTCAACCAACAACACCAAGCGGGTTTGCCTCTTCGTACTGTCTGTTGGCATTCTTTCATTCGTCGAGCGACAAAGCGTACAAACCGATCAGGTCGTGTCAACAAGAGTACAGTTCGGAACATTTTTACACAGCTATATGACGGTTTACATGCAGTTTCGTCATTGAAACTTCGTTGGCATCTACAACTCTGTAAAGCCTTCCATGCTGAGTCACGTACACTGTCACAACGACTGAGTCTACAGTAACTTATTGTTATTAATGTATCCGCAAGTACTTATTATTCCGCTTTTAGTTGAGTTTCAATATACTACACTGTCATTTAGCTCGTTTTACCTTGTATTTGGTCGATACTCCATTGTATATTCCTTCGTATAGACTATCTCTCGTTCCATCATGTCGAACAATGAGGAGTAAGCGCCACCGGGAGCTACTGCAGGTCCTGTTCCAGAACCCGACGTATAGCATGTTAATTTGCGGCTACCACCATTCTACCCAAACGATCCTGCCATGTAGTTTGGTCAGGTGGAGAATCTATTCCTGACCCGGCGTATTACCAGTCAGAAGACCAAATTTGCATATATCGTCTCATCCTTCAGCCCCGATGTTGCACAAGAAGTGAGGGACATTTTACTCAACCCTCCAGCTGAGGATCCATACAAAGTCGTCAAGGCAGAACTGATTCGCCGTACATCTGAATCCGAGCAAAAGCGTCTCCGCCAGCTCCTCATTTCTGAGGAACTGGGGGACCGTAAACCAACACAACTCCTGAGACAAATGCAACAGCTTCTGGGAGATCGACAGTTGAAGCCGAGTATCTTAAAGCAGCTCTTCTTGCAAAGGCTGCCAACCAACGTACAACTCATCTTGGCATCTTCTAGTGACTCAGTAAACATCGACGGCCTTGCAGCCATTGCCGATAAAATCGTCGAAGTCACTCCGGCTCAACCGTCCATCTCTGCAGTTCATCCACCTGTTCTTCCAGTTGCCAGTGCCGTTGCCCCTGACACCACACCACTGCATGACCTTGTAGCCAAACTATCACTCCAAGTCCAGGAACTATCTGCCACGGTTTCTGCACTGACCAACCAGCGATCACGGGATCGATCCAGGAACACGTCTCAGCGTCCTCGCTCTTCTTCTCGCCGACGCCAAGTAATCTGCTGGTACCACGCCACCAACGGTGACAAGGCACTGAAATGCACTCCACCATGCACCTTCACTACCCTCACGGAGAAGTCAAACGACTCGGCCAGCAACTAGGGACGACGAGCTTGCCTGGCCTTTTCTGTAGCAGTCGTCTTTATTATGTTACCGACAAGAAATCAGGTACACGTTTCCTGGTTGACACTGGTGCTGAGGTCAGCGTTTTTCCGGCATCTTCTAAAGACAGGGCCAATCCAGTTTTATTCCTGTTGAGGAATGCGAATACAACAGACATCCGTACGTATGGTAATTTGTCGCTGACTCTTGATATTGGCTTGCGTCGTGTTTTTCGGTGGATTTTTATGAAGGCTGATGTTGCAACTCCACTTGTTGGTGCTGATTTCCTTGGGTACTTTTCGCTCCTGGTTGATGTTAAGAACCGTCGTTTGATTGATATGCATACTTCATTAAGTATCACCGGTATTCAGTCTTCGGTCAAATCTTCTCACCTCACCTTCAGCGTAGCTAATACTACTTCTCAGTATCAAACCCTACTACATCAGTTTCCCAACCTCACCAAACCAAACCGTCAGAGCGCAACTGTCAAACACGACGTGACCCATCACATTTTCACCAAAGGCCCGGCGGTGTTTGCTCGTCCTAGACGTCTCGCTCCAGATAGACTCAACATCGCCAAAGACGAATTCGAGCACATGATTGAGCTCGGAATCATCCGTCCCTCAAAGAGTTCCTGGTCCTCGCCTCTACACATGGTTCCTACGAAGTCTGGCGACCTTGCGGCGACTACAGGGCTCTCAACAATGCCACCGTACCTGACAGATACCTAATACCGCACATCCACGATTTTACCGGCACACTTCACGGTAAACAGGTATTTTCAAAGATCGACCTTGTACGTGCATACCATCACATCCCGGTCGAGCCTGCGGATATCGCGAAGACAGCCATTACAACGCCGTTTGGACTGTTCGAATTTGTCAAGATGCCTTTCGGACTCAAGAATGCAGCACAAACATTTGAACGATTCATCGATGAAGACGTTCGCGGTTTGCCGTTTGTCTATGCTTATCTTGACGAACTTCTCATAGCTAGTGCCAACTCCGAGGAGCATGTTCTCCACCTTCGTGAGCTTTTTCAACGGTTGGATGATTATGGCATTGTCTTGAACCCTAGTAAGTGTCTATTTGGTGTATCGTCTCTTGATTTCTGAGGTCATCGAGTAGACTCTCATGGTATTCGTCCTTTGCCAGAGAAAGTTCGTGCTGTCCAGGATTTCCCTCCCCCACTTAATTATTATAAACATTATAGATAGTTCAACACAATAGACACGTCCCAAATTGTCGTGTATCTGGGGGATGGGGTTCTCAATTCGAAATTTACTTTCAGAAAACGGCTGATGAGAGGATGTGAGCCAATTGTATTTCTTTGTTCATGATCCAATAATGCAGAAAGCGATGAGCGTGCAGTGTTAATGGTACTATAACTAAGGCCAGCATTGTAAAGACTCGTTAGAAAGTCAAGCACCTGATTTACAGAGGGATGAAGTGAATCAATTTGTTTCCTTGAACAGAACTTAAACCACCTATCTTGATAAGTGCTGTACTGTTTTTGAGTGGATACCCTCCAGGATGCCATGAGGATTCTGGAAGTTTCTTCTGGAATGTCAAGGTTTCGGAAGCGTTGCCAGACACCAGGCATGCAACCAACTGAAGGTTGTGATGAAGGGGGTGTAGTTTGCTTCTGTCTTCGGGTAGGAATAAGACTTCTTTCCCCAGCGGTAAATACCTTGGAATAGCTATGGTCATGTGTAACAATTTTGTGTACCAGTTCTGAGTTGGCCATAAAGGTGCCACAATCACTCCTCTTGCCTGGTCCCTTTGTATTTTTTGCACTACTCTGGCAATAAGGCTAAAGGGGGGGGGGAGCATAAAAGATGTACTTATGCCAATTAAAAGCGAATGCATCAATGAATAAGGCATCTGGGTCTGGTCGCCATGAAACAAAGGGAGTGAGTTGTTTATTTGTACGAGATGCAAATAAATCAATATCAAAGTTCCCCCACAGGGAAGAAATTGCATGAAATATTTCTGGATTTAGCATCCATTCTGTGTTACTCTTAAATGTACGGGACAGCATGTCAGCATGGACATTAAGCTTGCCCGGCAAGTAACAACAGGACAACCAAACTTTGTTTCATGAAGACTATTCCCATATAGCTTTTGCTATTTTGTTACATTGTGAAGAATGAGTACCTCCCATAGCCTTAAAGAGGTTATGAAATGAACCAAAAAATCTTTATCATCGTATTCTTTACACTCGTAGCTTTCCAATGATACCCAATTTGTGTCAAACGAAGCTTGCATCCTCCAGGAAGAAACGATCAAAAATTCGAGGGTAATAAAAACTTTCTAAAAATTGTTGTATTTACGGTAACGCGGCGTGACGTCAGTCGAGGAACTCAGCTCACTTCCGAGA
>KN882213.1:196405-237716 GCA_000934455.1 Apostichopus parvimensis
AACACGACTCGCTCAAAACACTACACATACACAACGTTACGAGTGCCTGTAGGCCCTATACTGTTGCCAAATTACTTGTTATGACCATAGCCTAGGCCTCCTTGTTACAGCAAATGACGATTTTTTTAATGGTTACCTAATATTTCGCACAAGTTTTAAAGCCAGTTGGTTTTAGAACAATCAATACTAGATCTGCAAGTTTTCTTTTCTGGTAAAACTGGCGTTGTGTTGTGATTTTACGTAACAGTTGGATGATACAATTACACGGGCTAGTCTGTATACAACGTCTATTAGTTAGGTCTAGACCCCATGTTACCACTACCACAGTAGAAGACTACTAGGATCTTTCGCCTGTATAGGCAGTTATCAGCTCAGTCAGGATCAGATTGATGTAGGGCGTGAGAACATTTGTTGAGAGTAGCATCTTGTGTAAATTTAACAAAGAAATAGATTTTTATTTTGCTATTATTTCTTTCACTGTTTGGAGAATACCATGGCTAACTGGTCTCTCCGGAACTTGAACCCTTTCCCTCGTGCAATCTATATTCTGACAGGTTCATATCAGATAGTTTTGGTGTACTTCATGGTTTATTTTGCTTGAGGTTAATGACCTAATCCATAACAAATCATGCAAATAATAACAAACAATATGCAACAAGTCCTAACCAGTTATAATGAATTAAGAATCCATAATAATTTATTTACAATCCATAGCAATGAACTAGTAATCTGTAATACAATTTGGCTATTCTTGGGTAATATGACGGTATTCATTGTTGAGGTACTGCATATGTAATTCACACTGGCAGCTCTATGCACAATTACAATACGTGTTATTTGAACAGGTTCATATTCTCATCTGAACCACATATAGTCCTTAATATAAACATCTTTCTTATTTTGGAGTTGAGAATGTGAACATGTAAAACCTGTCATTATATTAATTATTTGTCTGCATGAAAGTTGTACGTACAATTATTAAACTTTACAGCTTTCCTTCTAGTACTGATGTAAAAGAAATTCAATTACTTGACTACTAGGTAGCATCAGTCAGATATTTGTTTAACATGACGTGCAGCAAACTTGTAAAAAAGAAACTTTTAATATTTCAATTTTGCTTACAGTCAGTATTTCTTGTCGTAAATTCCACAAAATTTTACAGTGCATTGCTGAGTCAGGTCGAATTAAGAGCATCGTGTTTGTTTTTTTCTTACATTTGGGCGCCTGTATTATTCTTTCCAATGTAGCTTGTTAGCTTGAGTAGTACTTGTTCCAATTCCAATAATCACCACTGAAATTGAAAATTGGTTTGAACTTTTAAAGCTCTGAATTTAAAAGTAATGCATGTGTATAATGCTAAAGTAGAAAAGTATTCAGCCAATCAAATTTTGAAATGCAATTAAATCGTTTATAACATACTTACAGTACTGTATCTTAATGGTCAGTTGACCATCACATATATGAGGATATGTTAATTTCCAAACTCCAAAAATGTGAGCAAGACAAAGTAGGTTTAGAATTTGACCTCCACTCTTGTAATGCTGCTCCGAACAAAGTCCCAGCTTTCCCAAGATGCCAATATGTAAACTTACCAGTGTAGTTGACGGTGAGGTATGAGAAAAGACTTAAAATCGACACATGTGGCATCAATCTAGAAGCAAGGAGTAACTCTATAGTAAAGCTCTGTCAGTAAATGAATACTTTCCATGTCCATAGTTAATACCGAATAGGACTTGGTAATTTTCTACAGGATTGAAAACAACTTCTACCAGTACATGTACAAAACAAAAGTTCCTGCACTCTTTGACAAGTTTCATTAAGGGAGGAAGTTCATCACTGCAATCCCTACAAACATGATACATAACTTGACTGTATCCGTTACATTGCACTTTCGGTCATATATTACATATACAGACAGCATAACATATACTTAACATATATTTTATTTTGTTTTGTAACTTCACAGCTCAACTAATACATAAAATAAGTATATCAGTTACATTGCACTTCAGTTCATATGTTACACATAAAGACATCGAAACAGTCACTTAACATATACGTTCTTTGCTTTAGTAACTGATATTCGTAACTTATACATACACTATTATTGTATCTGTTACAGTGTATTTTGGGTCATATCTCACATATATAGACAACACAACAGACACATAACAGATACATTACTTCGTTTCGTAATTTGTATTCGTAACTAAAACATACAACATGACTGTATCCGTTACATTGTACTTTTTGGCCATATGATACATATAGAGACAGCATATATGCTTAGCATATCATTAATGGTGGCAAAAAACAGTCGCTCGAAGTGTCATTCCGTCCACCCACAGTTTTGACATACTGTTATTATTACATTTTAGTCTGCTGTTAATGGCTGCTACTTTCAGACAGGCCACGAGGTGGTAGTATACGGTGGTTAAGGTCGCTGTATACTGTACCGATGAACGTCAACAAACATAAATTACAATAGGCCGGTGCGCAGAGCGGGAGGTTATGACCTTGACACCCAGTTGTCCTGGGTATACCTAGCCTTGCCGCAAATGATCGCTACATGATGTGATTGGCCATCGAGTCTCACGTGACTGCCTTACGTACCAGACATATATAGTCAGTGTTGGCATATGTTGTTGGCTACTGAGACTCACGTGACACTGAATGGATCTGCCTACATTGGACATTTTCTATCGTATCAAGCAGTGTGTAAGAAAGGTGTAGGCGTGGTTTAGGCTTCACTTACAACAATTACAGCTGGCGATTGGCTATTGAGATGCCCGTATTAATTCTCCCAACCCTGTTTGGGGGAACGTAAATGCGGAGGCCTTTGGCAAGATGGTAAAACGATGTTGACGTTTGACCCCAGCAAAACATACAGAATGTGTTCAACATGTTATGAGGAACATAGGTACCAAATATGACCATATTCACTCCAGACATCGCTTAAGTTGGGCCTATTTCAGGATGTACGATTTTTACCTATATTGAGGTCATGTGAACTTCGATTAAAGCCAATTTCAATAGGGTTCTTGATATTATTATGTACAATATATGTACGAAATTTCACGAAGATCCGAAATTTCGTCTTCGAGTAAATCATGATCCATGTCGGTCGCTGTTTACACACACACAGACATACATTAGAACAGTCTTCCAGATCCCTTTAAAATGTTTTGTTGATTTTCCGTTGAGAGGCAACATTTTTGGAGAGGTTGGAAACTTTGTCTGTTCCCCCTCCAATAAGGCTGATTATGTTTATTTGAGAAATAGGTGTTTAAAAGACACTTCTTGGCACAATTGTACAGTAAAAAGACACTTCTTTGCACGAGTGGACATTAAAAGACACCTCTTGGCACATGTGGAGAGTATTACTTGTACTCCAGCATTATACTTGGAATGAAGAGATCCAGATACTCACTGCATGATATATGCACCATGTTCAGAGAATTAGTGTTCATTTCATTATTAAGTATCAATCTATCATAGTGTCATATTAAGTCAATCGAGAATGGAGATGGGAAAGACATACAGCGTAATGTTTTTGTAGATGGAAACCAGTAGTCATCATGTTGAGCGACTCAACTGAAGGTACTGTTTAATGACAAATACTTATGGCCCCCGCCCCACCATATAATTACCATCTATTAATTCCCCAGGTTATCAAGCTACTTTTCCAGAAAGACTGGAATAGATGAAGTCACTGAAGAGATAATCGGGGATATCACTGACTTTGAAAAGAGACTCTTGTTGGAGCAGGATGTTATCAATATCCGAGGCAAGGTAATACTCACTTATTCCTCTATATCCCTGGTCCTCAATTAGTTTCTGATGCTGATCAGTGACTGATCGATCAGCACCGTGATGGTCGGCTCACAATAATATGACACCTATATAAATGGCCTGAAAATCAATCTAAGTCCATGCTTTCATTAACAAAATGAGTCAGCTTTATGTTCATGTTGAAAAGTAATAAAGTAATAAAGTAATAAAGGGAACCTTTATTCATTATTAACTTTTCATGTGTTGATTTATGGAATGCATATCAAGTTGGCCATGATATACTATGGTTGCACGTTAATTTACTCATGTCTTCTTATTTCAATCTTCAGCTAGCATCAAGTAACATTTGATTTACTTCTCTTATAGGGTGGAAAATATGTTCTTGTCATTACGCCATCCTATGCCAGGCCAATTCTGGAATATATTTCTAACAGCGACATCAGAAGAGCCGTTGGGATTTCAACTGCACACAAATATATATTCGCCACCAACAGTGAGTTGTTATATTTTCTCAATAATTTTAACTATCTCACATCCATTCAGGATGTATTTCATTGTGTTTTTAAGCTGCTGTGAAGTAGGGTGGGTTATTGGTAATATCTTGTAAGGAACATTGTAAAAACTATGTTCTGTATTCTCCCTGACCTCCATACACTTTTCAAACAGTAGGTTGTTGGATATTTATAGAGCTGTCTGGAAATAGACTTAGCATTAGTGATATGTGAATACAATTTCCCTCCTATGATGGGACTATTATGAATAGAAAATCACATAACTTTATGTAGTCCCACAGTGTGTTTAGTTATTGTAGAAGGTGTAGCCCCACAATGTATCATATGTTATTATTATAAATGATGTAGCCCCACAATGTAAATTTGATACTTAGCTCCATAATGTATTATGTTAATATTGTAACGAAAACGACTGTATTCATTAATTCTCTTTATTGTTTGAATCAACGGCTGCGGAGCTTAGTCTACGCCTTGCGACATTTCATGACACAGCCGCGCTGGTCAGTCGCTGATTCACATATGTTTTCACTGTTGGAATTTTCCATGGAAAGATCCGCATATGCGTATGATAAGAAAAGCCATGTGCTGGCAGTCGACCATATGAACAGCAGCCGGGTAGGGCGTATTTCATGTAAGTAGGCTGATTTGATAACAGAAACCCCTTATTTTTAGCTTAATTCTGTGCCCAAATTTACTGTCATAAATAGGAAGCAATTCTGTAACATTTTTGTTAGCCCAACAAACGTTAATTGATATCTCGGAGGTATATTTTGATCGTTCAATTAGCGAAGTAAGATTTCCCCGTAACGTAAACTCTTGAATTGAAACTTACATTGTCTAGGCTTGTTATAATGTGGTAGGCTGCAACGTGAAATTATACAGTGTTAGTTTGAGAGCCTTGTGGAAATAATTACTCATTTGTAACTTTCATCTATAACGTTATTCGTGGTAATAAGTATATATTTTATGAACAGATATCAGACAGCGGGATTATTTAAAGAATTGATAATCGTTCTTAGGGTATTTCGATTACTTTAGTTTAAAACAGCTTGTACGGAAATCCCTGTACTAGGCTACGTTGGAGAAAGAGAGAAGTTGTGTTATTAAATCCCAAGATTATTTGTGCTATAATTTTCTTCTAGATTGACCAATTAGCGTCTTGTAAATTGTTATGTGAATCAGTATTTTTAGCTTAACGTCAACAATGGTACATTATTTCTCAATTGAGTAAATTATAGCCTATTAGACTACGTCTTCAGCAATTAACTGATTAACATGTAGTGCTCATTCCCACATTCTCACGAGAAACCTCACGAGAAATTACTCATTCACAGTTTTCTCACGAGAAACCTTCTCACGAGAACTTGCTCATTCCCACCTTCTCACGAGAAACCTTCTCACGGGAAATTACTCATTCACAGTTTTAACACGAGAAATTGCTCATTCACAGCTTTCCCACGAGAAACCTCACGAGAAATTACTCTTTTACACTTTTCTCACGAGAGGCCTCATTAGTCAATAGTGTTGTTGTACGAGCAGCTTTCATGCTCGTGAGTAATATTAATAGTAAGGAGTCTTTTGTCAAACCGCGCTGCTGTTCTTTCGACTCACCGATCAACCGTAATCACTTGTAAATAACGGATGAATAAATTTATTAAAGAAAATTAATGGTACCTCTCTTCATCATTTTGGTTGACTGTGCTCTTCACTGAGTAGTGGACCAAGTTCGGCGCTACACGTGGTGGCAGCGGTGGGATTATACTAGTTCCGATGTACACATTTTATAGCAAAGATTCAATCTGACCCACCATGTCGAGAGAAAGTTTCCCCAAACCCGCTACAGTTGTACCAGGATACAGAACAGATACAGCACAGATACAAGATATACCACAGATACAGCCATCTACAGAAGAAAGACCATTACTGACAGGGATATTACCGAGTGATACACAGGGGAACAACGCAGGTCGAGCAGACTTTGAGGTTCTGAGTTCCACTGGGTCGGATAACTCCTGGCGGAGTACAGACCATTATGTACAGCACAGAACAAGAGAACAGACCCGAGAGACCCAGGCTGACGTACCGGGATTACCACAGACATTGAATTCAAGTGGCTTAAACCCATTTCTGGGTTTGAACGAGGCCCGAGTAGTGCACCCTTCTCGTGACCATGGCCAGTTCGAGAGACGTAATTGGCAGTCTCGTAATCCAGAACGGAACGGAACCACGATCAGTGCGCCAGAGAACCATCTAACCCTTTCAGTTCTGAATGGGGAAAATGGCGTGTTGAAAAGCGTGTGCCGTTTGAAAATGACTCACGTCCGAAATTGAACTAAGACCACACGTTCTGCCCTCTCGGTTTGATGGTTTATCGAACTGGGATGACTATATGGTGCAATTTGAGCTCGTTTCAGAGCTGAACAACTGGTCAGATGATAAGAAATCTTTATATTTAGCAGCCAGCTTAAAGGGACAGGCAAGGGCAATCCTGAATGACCTACACCACAGACGACGAAAAGACTACCGAGAGCTAACCGCTACGTTCAGCCGTCGTTTTAGCCCTGCCAATCAGACCCAATTATTTCGGGCCATGCTGAAGAACAGAAATCGCCAACCAAGCGAGAGTCCAGCAGAATTAGCCCAGGATATCAAGAGACTAGCTTTGCAGGCATACCCTCAAGCACCATACGAGATGATATAAACGCTGGCGAATGATGATTTCATCGATGCATTGCAGGATACAGATACCAAGTGGAGAGTATATGTCGAGACCTGCCAGCTTGTCTGACGCCGTTGTAGTGGCAGTGGAGTTGGAGGCGTTCCACTTGGCAGAGACTAAGATGGGAAACCTGCGTAGACCGACTGCCAGAGCTGTCATGACAGAAGATACAACGAACAAAGTGGAAGACCGCCTGCAGCAACTTGTGGAAACGCTGACAAAAGGCTTCGAAAGTTGTGTTAACAAGTTTGACTCTAAATTAGCTCTATATGATGATAGACTAAAGCAATCTAAAGCAACAGAACAGCAATTGGCGGGAAGATAGGCATCCACCGCCTAAATCTTGGAACTGCGGTAGAGTGGGATACATTAAGAGAAATTGTCCTGACACGCCAAAAGAGGATAAACAACAACCGAACAGACACAATCAGGGAAACTACAAAGAGTCGGACTTGCAGGCCAAAGCCCGACTGGAGTAGAAAATGACCGAAGGCCTATGCAGTATAGTGTCCTGGAGGTTCGGACGGATTCTAACTTTGAGATTAGAGTAAAAGGTTATGTTCAAGGCACAGCCGTCAACTTTCTAGTTGATACCGGGGCGAATGTGACCATCCTCAGTCCAAGTGTGTATGAATCCATTCCAGAAAATTCCAGACCAATACTGAGGCCAGCTGCTGTGGATTTGCGTCTTGCCGATGGGAGACCATTTCCTTTCAAAGGGCGAGGGATATTTCAGATTCGAATAGGATGAAAGTCTGTGGACCATGATGTATGGGTAGCGAAGACTGATGTAAATGCCATACTAGGGATAGAGTTCCTGCGGAGGCATCGGTGCTCCTTAGATGTGAATAAGAGGGACCTTATCATGGGACGAGGCATGTGCATTGGAGCAAGTCGATAGCGAGAAGCCGTCGTCTGAGCCGTCAGGGGAGCTTTGTAGGCTTTTACTCTGTGAAATGGTGGTGATTGCTCCTGGTGCCGAGTCATTATTAGAAGGAGAAATCTCTGGAGAATTCCAAGGTAGAGAAGCTCTTGTGGAGCCAGCGGAGAAATTTGTGAAAAAGCATGGATTGCTTGTTGCGAAGTTGCTGGTGGATCCTGGACAAGATGTGTTACCCGTCAGATTGTTTAACCCAAGTCATGAACCTGTTAGAGTCTACAAAGGTCGGTGTATTGGAGGAAGTCGAGGAGGTAGTTGGTGTAGGTGAAAGCTCCGACGGTAACCCAACGACCCCAATACGAGTTGTACAAATATCCCGAGTCATCTGATTGGACTGATGGAAACGTGTGGCGGACTAGATGGTTGCCAACAGGAACAGTTCAAGGAACTGTTACTAAAGTACAAGGACGTTTTCTCAAAGTCTCCAGACGACCTTGGCAGAACTATGATAGTTCAACACACGATTGACACAGGAACAGCCAAGTCCATCAAGCAACCTGCACGACAGGTGCCTATGCACCAACGAGTTGTTGTGGAACCATCATCTAGCGCATGGTCCTCTCCCGTTGTTCTTGTTAAAAAGAAGAATGGTAAAACCAGGTTCTGTGTCGACTTAATGGCGTTACAGTCAAAGATTCATACCCTATTCCTCGTATTACCGAATCTCTAGACGCCCTCAACGGATCATGCTGGTTTAGTACCCTTGACCTAGCAAGCGGGTACTGGCAAGTAGGTATGGCAGACAAAGACAAGGAAAAGACTGCATTCTCAACAGGTGATGGACTGTTCCAATTCCGCACAATGCCTTTCGGATTGTGCAACGCCCCGGCAACCTTTGAGAGACTCATGGATCGAGTTCTCTCAGGTCTTCATTGGCAGACATGTTTAGTTTATCTAGACGATGTTATAGTATACGGATCCACGTTTGGAGAAAGCTTGAACAGACTGCGGGTAGTACTCGAAAGACTGCGGAAGGCGAACCTGAAATTGAGTCCCCAGAAGTGTCATCTCTTCCAACAAAGTGTCTCGTACTTGGGTTATGCGGAATTGGATGATCATGATAGGTATCATGTATTATCATTGACCAATGGTACATACAGGGTGTTCAGGGATTTGAGGTCAAAGGTCATCTTAGGGTCAGTTTCTGCCATTTTGTGAAAAATTGAAAAACGCTTATTCTCCTACAGTTAAAATTGGATCATCATGAAAGTTGGTCAGTATTATCATTGACTAGTGGTACATGGGGGTTTTCCGGGATTTGAGGTCAAAGGTCATCTAGTGGTCAGTTTTGGCCATTGTACAAAAAAGTGAAAAATACTTCACATCCTACAGTTCAAATTGGATTATCATGACAGTTGGTCAGTTATATCGGTAACCAATTGTACAATAGGGTGTTCAGTGATCTGAGGTCATCTATCGGGTCATTGTCGCCATTTTGGCAAAAATTGAGAAATGATTCTTCTCCTGCAGATTGAATCAGATAGTCATGGATTATCATTGAACAATGTTACATATGGAGTGTTCAGGGATTTAGGTCAATGGTCATCTAGGGGTAAATTTTGGCCATTTAACTCAAACGATTAATCTGCTTCTTTGCCTAAAGAATTGATTGGATGATCATGACAGTTGGTCAGTATTATCACTGACCAATGGTACATACCGGGTATTCAGTAATTTGAAGTCATCTATGGGTCAATTTAATCATCTACCGATATAACTCTATATTCTTGTGCACATTGCTCACATTGGACTGCTCCAAACTGATAGGTGAGCTACTGTGCCATTGGCACTCTTGTGTTATATTTCTTCTGTACAATCAATCCATGTACACACAACATACATGCAGTTTTGTATGTACCAAAGGACTACCAAGAACCAAACAAGATGGCTGTCGTTGAGCATGCACTACAGTCTAGAGATTATCTAAGCGGCGTAGCCAGCCTTACATAATAGGGGGGCCCAAGTATTACCTGGGGGCCTGTTTTTTTTTTGGTTGGCGCACAGCGTACAAAATAAATAGTTTGCCAAAGTGCCTCCCAGATTGCAGGAAATGACGCAGCCCAGGCAAATATCTCTATTTTTAAATGTAAGAAATTTACACTTAGAAATGGTGAATTACAAAGAAATTTCAAGGTTAAACAAATATTTTTATGCAGGAATTGTTTGTACCTTCAGTTGGTGCATAGCCTATACCCAAAACTTTTGCCAAAAGAGCTTCCCAGATCGCA
Organism: Apostichopus parvimensis; assembly: GCA_000934455.1. NCBI lineage: Eukaryota > Metazoa > Echinodermata > Holothuroidea > Aspidochirotida > Stichopodidae > Apostichopus > Apostichopus parvimensis. The sequence goes on from KN882213.1 coordinate 206,597, forward strand.
GGAAATTGCACATAAACATGGGCAATTTTAATTGTTAAAATTACTCGAAGAAACAGTCGGTCAAAGTTTGACAATTCGAGCAACACGAACATTGTATAGTCACATAAGTCACTCCATATTTTCATTAGTTGAACATATATAAGAATGTTTATACTTTAAACATTTCTGGGGGCAACCGCCCCTGATGCCCCTTGCTATTAACAAGCCTTGGCAGAACTGTATCTGAAAATGTTCTTTTCTGATAACCGTTATGGAGAACGGATCTTAGGAGAATGGGTGTTTCCAACCAATTTGAGAAATTGTTGAATATGTCATTATTAAGTAGATGCATTTAAGTGCTATATATTGTGTTGAGAATATTATTACTCTAAGATTTGCTGTAAGCATGCAGTAAATATGTAGCATATACGAAAGAAACAACACGTACCAACGTTTCCAATAAATGTGAAATGATGCTAATAAATGTTTGGTAATATGAGCATTTATTGACCTTCAAAAGCATTTTGTAACTAAGTAACTAACCTGGGATGTCTGGTATGCCAGGGGGCAAGTAAGCTTTTGCCCGAAAAATGTAACTTTATTTCTTCCCTCTGTTCTGTCCGAAAAATGGGGCAGCTACCTGAGAAATTGCTCAAAATTGGGAGGGCAGTCGCTCCCACAACCTGCACCCATGGATGTAGCCTACATCAAAAGTTTCCACCATGTGGTGCAATGGGAAAATTCTGATGACATTGTTTTTAAAACTTTCTTTGGCAAACCACATTAGCCAACATACAGGGGTGTACATATCTTAAAGCATAATCCACCATTAATTCAGAATGGAAACAGCCTTGGGCATGAAATGACAGAAGTTTGTATGTTATTAAGTCCCCAAATTCTACGCTTTGCAATTATTCGTTTCTGTTAGACATGATCTTACCAAGAATGGCTCTCTATTTGGTTCATTTGGCGTAAAAAAAGTTAAGGATTTAGTCAAAAAGTTGGCCTGAACCCTAGTTTGCACACAGGATCTGTGTACAAGTTACAAATAAAGGTCTGTCACCTAAGGGCGTTGATTTGTATCGGGAGCACTAATACATTTTTCTCTGACTTTTTGCCACAACAAAATACTCAACTTAAAATTTAATTCAACCTTCCATCAAATAATATCCATAAATAAATATCCACAACTAAATCTTTATTTCATCTAGAGTACCGGTACATTAATTATTAAACTTATGAATCATAATTTTTTTCAACGAAATTAGTGTTAGTGCTTGAAATCTTGCCTACTTAGTAATACAAAATATGCCAGCATTTTGTATGTAAGCACTTTTATTTCTAAAATTGTTCAATGTTCCCTCCTCACCATTGGAAAGGCTCATTATTCTGTTGCTTTCATACAGGTTGCTAATTTCTGTAAGTATTGTTCAAATGTTAAGCTGCGATGACAACGTAATATAGTGAGCCAAATTATTGGATGGCAGTTCCGTAGTGCACAGAATTGATAAAAAATATTTCAAATTTTCACAAGTTACATATATATTCTGGTGAAATATTCAATATATTGCACCTTATCGCATCTTGGCCCATTAGACCCCTTCTCCCATTGCATATGTTAAACAGTAGCATTTTTCAGATGCATTTGTCTTGCCCCTCCCCGCTAAAATATATCGGTCCCCTATGTTTATGTGCAAGACACAAAGTCCATGGAATTGAATTATAATGTCACACTCAATATATCTCAGTACCATTCCTACTCAGTACCAGTTATATTCCTACTATTTACTGGAATGTAACTGTCATTTTACGTAATTACAGTAATAGGCCTATATAAGTTTACGTTAATGTCAGTAGTCTATATAGTCTTCTGCAAATGCAACAGTGTCAATTTGGTTCATTATGCGGCAAAATTCATAAATGGAAGTAAGGTATGTCATATCATCACTTTTGACAATTTTTATTTTATTTTGGATGTTTTTACCCATTTACCAGCAATATAACTTACTGCGAGTGTTATGTATATGATGCCAAGTATTAAGGCTTATCGTGCAAAGCCAATTGCACTGCAGCAAACTAGAATCTTGTCTGACCGGTGACTCGAAGCAGACTATACTTCTATATAGAGTGGCTAAGCTTGAATGCCCGCAGTGGGGGGGGGGGTGTGCTACCATGGGCTCCTGCTGCTTTCTACTGGAAAAGTCCAATAAGTAAAATTAGTAAAATACACAAAAGACAGTATAGAATCCTTCTCAATTTCCAGAACTTCAAGGGGTAAAATGCATCCCCCTTATTTCTGCGGACGCTTGCATGCTAGTTCTAAGTGCAAAAATCCTTGCAATCTTTTATAAAATAAACCCATGCAGTTTCCACTCCATACATTATTCCTGTAGTAAAATGAAAAATTGTTATTTTAGGAATCGAGTGGGTCATTCAAGAAATTTCCAAAATACGAAAGAGAAATATTACAACCAAATTCTTTTCATCTACATTATAAAATATACAAACCACTCTATTTAACAAGGAATCAGCAACAGAAGTGCCCAAAATGTAACAGGCCTGTAGTCAACGACACAGCTAACGTTGTAAGCTTAACGCATGGTCTGTTTTGTTAAAAATTTTCATTCAAACGATTCCAAGAATGAGATTTTTATTCCTTCAGTTTGATGGTCAGGAATTTAAAGGAAGGCCGAATGAACTTCCACTGATTAGATTTTTAGCATCAGATATGCTTTTGAGGTTGGCTATTATGGAAAATGTATGCATGAGAAGAATTAAGAGGTTGCGAACATGATATCTTTCACACTGTTCGAGCTATGATTACCAATACTAGTAGTGAATAGCAAGCCAGTGACTCTCAAAGTTATTACATTTCTGCCATGAAGTATGCTAGTGAAATCAGTTATGTACCAAACCTGATGTCAAAGTTCCATCTGGCAATCTTCAGGAGATTTTAAAACTATGGGGATTTATGTTACTAGAAAATAGACTGTGTGCACCACATTTATTGTGTTGCCAATCTAAGGAAATATATAAATAAACATGGTATGGTAATGACATGTTTAAGAGGTGTGTAAAGACCTCTTTGGATTTGGCCGGAGCATATTTGCCAATTTTGTACCATTTTATATATGTCAACTGTTGTGGAAAGCAATATGGTGTAAATTTAGCATTCTGAAACACAGTTTCATGTTTGATATACATGGTGGGATCGTAAGATCCAGCATCACAAGAAAAGTAGTGTTTTGACAACCTATTTTTAGCTCATACCAGCCAGCTGGTTGAGCTTATGTTATGAGCTTATGATCATGCAGCGTCACTCTATCCTTCTAACTATCCTTTTGTTCACAATTACTCAAAGTAGTCATACTTGTACAGCATATGCTAGAATCTGACGACATTTTGACACAATGATCATTGATCGATGGGCCATCAAACTGTGTCCAGTATTTCAGGTCAAAGGTCATGTAAGGGTCAGTAGGGGTCATTATTAACTGGAAACATGCAAAATGTATAGTTCAATGGTACAGTGGTGAGTCTTTGTCATAATAATGCTCTGGTAGTATTTCCTTGGGTGTTCAGGGATTTGAGACCAAATGTCATTTAAGGGTCATTCGGGTTCACTTTCATGAAAACACTGCTGACCATTGGTCAAATTGGCCCTACACGTACATGTTTTGATGGATTTCTACAAAACTTGGACAAAATTACCATTGGATGTGGGTCATCAGTGGTGGTGAGATATTTGTGGTCAATTGTCATTTAGGGGTCATTTGGGGTTATTTAATGAAAACACTATCACCATTGGTCAAATTGACCCTAAGTGTGCATGCTTTAATAGATTTTGACGAAACTTGGACATGATGAATTTTGGATCTTGGGTCATCAGTGGTTGCCAAATATTTGAGGTCAAACGTTATCTAGGGGTAATTTTATGAAAACACTATAATTCATATTTCTACTACAAAATATAGTGTACATTGTTGATAGCCTGTCATATTGATACTTGGGTAGTGCTTCCTCAGGGTTGTTCAGTAATTTAAGGTCAATGGTCATCTAGGGGCCATTTGGGGTCATTTTATGAAAACACTATCACCATTGGTTCAAATTGACACTATGTCTGCATGATTTGATGTATTTTGATGGAACTTGACCACAATGACCAAGTGAGTCACCAAAAGTCGTCAGATATTTGTGGTCAATGGTCATCTAGGGGTCATATGGAGTAATTTTATGAAAACACTTTAATTCATTTTTCTACTACAAAATATAGTGTACATTCTTGATAGCCTGTCATATTGATACTTGGGTAGTGCTTCCTCAGGGTTGTTTAGTAATTTAAGGTCAATGGTCATCTAGGGGCCATTTGGGGTCATTTTATGAAAACACTATCACCATTGGTTCAAATTGACACTATGTCTGCATGATTTGATGTATTTTGATGGAACTTGACCACAATGACCAAGTGAGTCACCAAAAGTGGTGAGATATTTGTGGTCAATGGTCATCTAGGGGTGATATGGAGTAATTTATGAAAACAATATCACGAAATTGACACTATACCAGCCTGCTTTGATGGATTTTGATGTTTCTTGGACATGGTGATCATTGGATGGTGGGTCATCAGTTCTGATCAAAAGGTTTAGGTCAAGACTCATCTAAGGTTATTTGGGGTCATGAAAACACTAAAATCTTACAGGTTCTGTTGTAAAGTGTTGATAGTCTGCCATAATGATTCTTGGGTAGTGCATCCTCAGGTGTTCAATGATTTAAGGTCAATAGTCATAATCTATAAAGGCTTGTTTTAATCATTCCGAATTTTCCATCTGAAGTATATATGGCATGGGAGATTTTAATGAAACTCAGACTGAATGATCATTCAATAATTACGCTTTCAGAATCACTTATAAATTCCAGGTCCAAATAATCTATGGATCATAAGGAGTATTCCAAAACAATTTTATCCAGCTTCTTGTTCACCTTGTATTGCACAATTTAAATGAAGCCATGTAATGGCATCTGAGGTTCAAATTTAGGCAAACACCAATATTGTGGTATTGGTTTTGCAGAGTTGTCAGGCAAAGCAGGTTTTTATGATGTATGCACTTGTACACCTTTGGTGCTGTAGTTTCTTGTTTGTCAACTAGGTTTGATATTTTCTATTTCTAAATTGTTAATTCCTCAAAAGGGAATTGAATTTTAAATGTACATCGAAAACAAATTCAGTATGAAAAGTTGCAATTTTTGTTAAATGAAATATTTTCTAGTTTTTATTTACAGCTTATTGAAAAGTGAATTTTCAGGATGTTAAAATTTGGAAAAGATTTGTTTAGAGAAGGATACATTTTGATACTTAATTTTTGTAATTGGTAATTCTAAAATTTCAAAATGGATGTCATCTTTTAAAAAAGAAAAATAATAATTGAAATTGAATTTTATAATAAGATATTTGTTAAAATTTGGAATTCTTCAAACAAAAAGTTCAACAAATATTGAAAAAAAAACAAAAACAAACATACCATCTTTAATTGATGCGTGAATATAAATGTGGGGTGCTATATAAGAAATGATCTATTGTGATATGCTTACAATCAGACTTACATTTGGTGTGACCATTCAATTCTAAAAAGGGACTTTGACACATGTAATTCTCCAATACTGGAGAGATTTTCCATAACTGTTGTGTTGCCAGTGTAAGAAAACTTACCTTAATAATAAACATGATTATAAGAAGTTATATGAGGTGTGTATAGACCTCTTTCAATTTAACCTGAGCATATGTGCAAATTTTTATTGTTTTGCCAGCAATATATGTTTTGGAAATCAATATGGTATGAAAGAAGCAGTTTCATGTATGATATACATGGTGGCATCTTAAGATCCAACATAACAAGAGAAGCAAGACTAGTGTTTTGACAACCTATTTTTTCTTGTTTGTCAACTAGGTTTTATATTTTCTCTTTCTAAATTGTTAATTCCTCATAATTGAATTGAATTTTATATAAAAAATATGTATAGTATGAAAATTTTTAATTGTTTCAAAATTGCAATATTTTATAAATTTCATTTACAGCTTATTGGAAAGTCAACATTTTCAGGATGCTAAAACTTTGAAAGAGTTTGAATATTGAAATTTTTTTAGAAAGATCAATTTGGATAGTCATTCTTGTCATTGGTCTCTTTTCTTGGAAGAATGTTTTTAATTTTGGAAAATAAAATACAAGCAAAATAAGTACAGCTTTTGTTTTTGTTTTTCCAAAGTCCAGCATAATTAATATTGTTTGACACACACATATATATAGAGAGAGTAATGGTACTGGTAGGGCACTTGTTTCATGTAGGAGGTCACAGGTTCAAATAACTTTTTGGTCAATGATTTTTAAACCCTGTATAGACTTGCACAGCTATTCAGTATCCTAGTCCTGAAACTGGGGAAAGGAAGGATGAAGAAATAGAGAAAGGAAATGGCCATTTTCTCTTTCACAATCCCACAATGTAACATATATAATTATTTGCAGACTGCAACCATACTTTATTATAAATAATACAAATAATACATAAAGAGTCCCAGAGTGTACAATGATTTCAACCCATACTGTATTAGCATGGTTCAGTCCCACAAACTATATATACAAGAACATTCCCATAATGTAATACATACAAACATTAGCACATTGATTCATTACTAAATTATCCCCACAATGTGTGTACATAAATAGTCCCATTGTGCATACAACATATTCAAACCCACACTGTAGTATTATACATATTGAATTTCACAACCCCACCATGTATCAATATACCAACAGTGGAGCCCCACACTGTACATACACCAACAACCCCACACTGTAGTCTCTGCTGGTATGTATGTATGTGTGTGACACTTCCTTGTAAACACGATATATCAAGAAAGTCAGCTTCAATGAAGCTCATACTTGGTACGTAGGTTCAGCACAGTGAGTACATAATACCTATTGTTTTTGGTGTTGATGGTATGAATAATAATAAGTAAGCAGGGCCCAATGTTATTTCCTTGGACATCAATATCCCTGCAACCGTAAGTCACAATTTGTTAAAATTTGGCGCTATTGTAACAGTTGGGATTCGGACACATACAAAATTGGATCTCATTAATATTCATGAGTAGGCAGAGCTAGCATGTGAACATTGTCAAGGTCAACTTTGATGAAGCTAATACTTGGTATGTAGGTTCAGCATAGTGTGTACATAGGTAATAGGCATGACCCACAATTTTTAGTGTCATGAACATAGATATTCATCAGGAGTGGATCTATAATACTAAATATCTAAGTACATTAAATTACATCTACCTAAGGCAAGGAATCACAGTGCCATGTGGTACGCTTGTCAAAAAATAGGTAAACCATTGGGGTGGCTGACCCATCGAGAATAAGAGCTCTTCATCGTACTCACTGTGACTGACCCACAAAATTATGAAATTTCCTGGGATGGGGAGGATGCCCCCACTACTGAACTGAAAAAGACATTGTTTTCCAAATCTAATATACAAGTTGCCTGAATCAGGCTGAAGGGGAAAAAACATATATGTCTCAATTATAGTTGCTTAATAATTCAAAATGTTAAAATGTAGTTTCTTTTCAACTTGTAAGTCCAAATTCTGGTACCTACTGGCAGTTTCGAGTTGCGCGTGGCCAGGGGAAGAGGTTGGTGAAACACGACCGAGACTTCGGTTTATGGTCATGTAGTAGCCATTTCATGAAAACATAATAAATTCTTCTCTCTTTTTTATGGCACGGTCTTTAGTGTTTGTCATAATGATACTTTGGTAATGCATTATTGGGAGTCTTCGCCAAAGTGCTTCAAAAAGTTAGGGCCGTTAAAATTATTATATTGAATAAGTACTCTAGCCTACTCATGTATTTTTTTCAGCTGTGACCTAAATAGAGCATTTCTTCAGTGTTGTAGTAATACTTTTTCCCTTTCATTTTTCAGTGCAGATGATGTGAAAAGAAGATTTCGGAACACACAAGACGTCAGGGTGCTGGTAAAAAATGGAGTGGAATCTTCGCTAAGATCCTCCCCGATGAGAAGAAAAAGGGAACAACAGCACAGACCATCGGAGTCAGACTCAGAACATGATCTTTGACTATTAGTATACAGTATTAGTGAAGGATCTATCACTTATCAATTTTAAGAACAAGACCAAAAAAACCACTTTCCAAAATGGAAGAAATGATGCTAAAATACTGGGAACTTTCGTGAATATTTGCTTATATATATAACTATGTTCAGAGTTTTAGGGTTGCTATATGTTTATTGCATTACACAGTGAGTATATTGTTTTTGATTAATATTAATGCCCAGAATTTATTGGAAATATGAGTATCGGTAGTTGTATACATAATTCCCGATTTTATGCGATTTGTGAACAAAACCAACCCTGAATGTCTATTAAAGAGTGTTCACACTGGTGAAAACTTTGCCTCAATACAAAGCACATAATAACATTATTTACAAACTCTTCCAAGACTTCTCCATTTGATGAGCGTGAATGGTGAGCCTGAATGCCTGATGATGCCTGCAGAATTGTTTATCATGTTTGATTGTTTCTGAATAAATGATTAAATTGAAACCTTGCATTTTGTTAACTTTTTTAGTATTCTGTTATATTTCAATTATGTTACCAGGGTCAAAAAATTTTTAGTCATCAAAAACATCAAAATTAAGTTACTTATCTAGATATAAAACCCTTTTGTTACAATACTGGATTGCACTTTATTTATCATCATTTATATACTATCCCAAAAAATATTGTTGAAATAGCGAACAGTTATACATTACGTGATACGTTCACACTTGCTGAATGTTACCATTTTCTGCAATCCATTTGCAATTAACTTTGTAATAACAATGAATACTCTTACCAGTGTTATTTCACTTCTTGGGACTACAACTATCTGGCCGCGGTAGGTCCTTCCAAGAAGATATCGTATGCCTTGAGAACTTAGATGTTCTTCTGATAACGAACAACATTTCTTGACCTTGTATAGTACAAGGTGAAGTCAGCATCAGCAAGAAGGGGAAACAATTCACATGGTTAGATCCAGCTGGATTTCCATGAAGCCTGTAGAATAGAGTAGCAATAAGAAAGGAGGTAATTAAAACCTCCTACAATTAACCTTGGATAAAGTAACATATAAAATACTTGTTTAGACTTCATTTTTTTACTGACAAATCCAATGAGAGGATCTTTTTCATAATGTTCAGTCCCTACCTATTATCATATTTCATTTAAGTGGGGTGGGGCTTGCATGCAAACCACACAACTATAAAAATAGCAAGACTGTAACACAGCTGAAAGAAATTGCCTGCCTTAATAATATTTTGCCTTTGATTTACCAATTCATATAAATACAGTGCACACACTGTATACTTACTGTAATGTAGTCAGATGGACAAACAAATGGCAGACTGATACACACTTTACATGTGTGGATCAGACATTATGTTAGCATACAAAGCAATGACTAGCATACCAAGACCAGCAAAAGAAAGAAAGTCAATTATGTTCCTGCTACGAATTGAGTTCCGTTGAGTTTCAAGACCCAGAAAACTGAATCTAGCACATGTCACACGAGGTCCACTTCTTCTTACGCTCCTCTGTGATACCCGTCTTGGTTGTCTAAAAACTGCCCATCTCGGAGACAAAGTCATCATTGTCCCTGGTATTATGGAAGAGGTGTATGGCTCAGTTAAGACGGGATCGGAAGTTCGAGAGGACACTTTTTGAAGGTGGTCTGGTAAGTGAGTGAAATTGTGTGGACGGATTGGTGGATTGTGCAAGACTGATTGCAAGTTGTTTGAATCAGCTATTGATGAGATTAGACCATGAATGTTTATAAAGTCTCACAGCTGCTGAAGAGCCCTGCTGACATCATCCACTACAGACATTGGCTGTGGTTGGCTTGATGGCATGAAATGAGAAAATGAAAACAAATATAGCATTGTGTTCAGTACAACACACAACTAGCATGGCAGGGTTATGGGGGGAGGGGAACCTCCGTACTTACACCTAAAATTTCTCAAATTGAAAGGAGACACCCTCAGCTGGGTTTCACCACCCATTTCCATACACAACTACTGTAGTACTAGGCAATCCCATGTAAACATTAAAGCCTACTCTATTAAAGTTAGGAGGCCATTCCCTTTTGAACTCATTCTTTAGAATACACTGCATACTCTGCCCTAAAATATACAACTACTGTCATTCAATGCAGACAGTTTATAGTAACTCCCAGGAAACAACAAGTACATTGACTAACTACAGTGAGCTGGTTCTATATATACAAAGTAAAAGTTAACATTGTGGCCAAAGAAAGTCCTTTTGATCACATAAAAAAAATCCATTTATGAAATGTCAGTATAACTTTGAAAATATAGTCATCAATCATGAATACAAATTACTTTAACAAAACTAAATGAATCATATACTTATGGAATGTGCCGGCACTTGTAAGGGGTATTGTACTTCTCCTCACACTCACCATCATTTCAGAGTCATGTACTTGCCCTTGACATAGTGTTGGTTTCCTACTCACACAACAGCCTGCAAGTCGTATAGCTACAGTGCATCTGGCCCAACTGAACCAATGCATACGTGCACTACTACAGACCTGTACTAAATTAAATACTGTAATGCCAAGGTTGCACTAAAACATATAGATCTGGCCCATGTGCAGCCATTCAGGAACCGTGGGAATCTAGGCCCATGCATCGCATAAGCTTGTAAATGAGACAAAGTGGATAGGTTTGTTGTCAACAAGAATCTGGCTTTGTAAAGAAATCCCCCTGGATGTATATATATATAGCTACAGTTTAACAGAACCTTACCGTACGTAGGCCTCACTGCAGTACAGTATCATCTGGGTATATTGTGTATAACTGAAGTAGGTAATTGCATCTGTGTACGTACTGTAATTGTCGCACCTCTAAATATTCCTACATTTCACTGTGGGAACCATACTGCAGGCAACATAACCCGTTGCACATCAGCAGTGATATGTTTTGGAATCCGATTCAGTTATGTGCCGATGAAATTTGGTTAATTTGAAAGCTATTTACACACTCCCTCACATGTTGCAAGTAGTTTTGCTCTTGAAAATGATACTCTCTAAAAATAACCAAATTCCTCGAGATGACGCCACTACTCCTTAACAACGATCCGTCTGCTAAATCTAGGCATGTATAGAGATCCTCATAGCATGCCAAACAGGTTTCAAAGTCAATGTATGCAAGCAGGACAATAAAGTTATGGAAAGATGAGTCAATCAAGGGGTATTATGCAGACTTCACACAGCAGACCTCGGGTGAGATTATTCTGAACTGTATGTTTGTGGGTAGCGAATAAGAAATATTTTGGGGTCATTTTATTTCTGAGGTTCTCCACATCTGATAATCGCATACAGGCGGGTGTTTTCCTTTAATAAATATCGTTCATCAAATCCTTAAGTGCGTCAATTACTAGCCCACCATGCTACACTATAGTAAATTCCAGGGTTAGCCTATGTGTATTTGCCTACAAATATTCCTATAGCTCGACATGTTTGACTAGACTAGACCGGTTTGCATTGAGAGAATTTCAGCTCATTGACATATCAGTTTTACAGCCTCTTTATAAATACGTCAAATTGTTTTTGTAAGTAATTGTGCATTATTACCATGGACATAATTACCATGAACAGTCTTGCTAGCTTGGTAAAGGTAAAATTCTCCATTTTCGAAGTGGTTCACGTTGAAAGATATCGCAGAACTAGATAGTCAGATTCAGAAATATTTCAAGATTCGCGCGCCTTGTGAGGTGACTTGACGTGATGTATCTTCACGTGTCAATCATCACCGAAATCGGGATTTGGAATGTGTTCATGAGGTAAATCGATGATGTCTATTTAAATATGTATATGTGAGTTTCAGTTGCTAGAAACTGGTATAAGTGGAAGGAAATTGGCTTCTAGCGATTTAATTCGACATATCATCGATATAAGCTGGTAGATGTCGATTTAAATGGACATATAACGATTTATTTTACATATGATCGATTTAAATTCGTATATATCGATTTAAATCGGTATAAGTCGATTCCCCACGATTTCAGACATGGCCCGCCATAATAGGCTATGTGTGGGTGTTTGTTGATGAAATTTAATATTTATTGTTAAAATGAAATTACAATGTATGTGTGTGTATGTGTGTCACGGCGATTTGTGAACAGCTTATCTTAACAACAATAAGAGCTACGAAGATGAAACTTGTTAAAAGGAAGGAGGGTAAGGCATTCTCGAACTGATTTGATTTCGGCACGAAATATGCTAATTAGGTGGCGAATTTGCATAATTTCGAGGTGAAATTGACTCTACATTTTTGGATCAACATGAAATTTGGTACATATAGTCAACATCTCGGGCTGAAAATTTCTTTCACATTGAATCTGACCAAAGAGATCGAGACCTATGATGTTCGAACTTATGGAGTATCGCAAACATTTAGAGGTAATCACAGGTCGTTTGAGGTGAAAGTGATAAAAATTGTTTGATTTACATGAAACTTGCTTCATAGAGTCACCATTTACCGCTTAAATTTTTGAGTCATTTGGAGGTCACCAGTGGTCACTTGAGATATAATCACATAATATTCTTAAACGTTGGAGTGATTGTTAATAACAACTTGTATAAACGTGAATACAATACGGCCCGCAGCTACCGAGAAGTTTCCGATTGCGCTTCTTCAGTAGATTAACCTTGTGTACAGCATATCTTGAGGACCATAGAAGATCTGATGATGGAACTTGGTATAAGGGTGCGTGATTAGGAGCTCTCGAACTGATTATATTTTAGGCATAAAATATGCTAATTATGTAGCTAATTGGCACAACTTACGCTTTAGCATGTTTAACACAAAATATGTTAATTATGTTAACTTTACATGACCAGCGATCATGTTGGCGATCAAAGCAAAAACCCACTGTCGCGTAACTAGGCGAGACTAGAGGTTCGAGAACCGCCTTGTATGAACTTGCTTTGTTACATCAGGGTGTGTTCACCCACTGCAATGATGTCATCATCAGTCTTAAATCACGATTCGGACCAGGCACCCTCATGTTTATCACCTAAACAGACATTCCATATTGTCTCACCATTAACATCTTGTACGAGTATATATTCCTTAGTAAATGTAAAAGCATCACACACACAGCAGAATACACTGCATAGCACATCAATACATATGTTTACTCCATCTCACTGATCAACAAGAAACTAACTACCTTCAAACTTAAAGTACCATCCAGTGAAACCAATGCTGATAATATGTTACACAAATATCCTTCAAATAAGATTTCTTTTCTACTTTATCTAATTCTTGCAGATCCATGTGCTACCGCCATCAACAAAAAAAGGGTCTATAGTCGACATTGATGACCAAAACGACAGCCTTTTGATCACCATTGTGACTGACGATGGTGCATTGGGACAGTATACCTTGCCACCTCAAACTGCAGCACTGCTGAAGGCGGAATCAGTTGACAGAGATGCCAACCAGTACGATGTTATCGTAGTTAGTACGATACAAAAAAGGGAAATACGATAATACGATTCGCCTCTTGAAAATACGACTTTTCATCTTTGCCAAAAAACCCAAACAAAAAGCGGAATCGCATATCAAAACCGCGGAATCGCATATATAAACCGCGGAATCACATAGAAAATGTACAAGTAAACCCGCGCAAACCCGACAAAAACGTTCAACAACAAGCCTTCATGGCCGGGAAATAACCGTAATCGGCAGTAACGCTGCGAGCGAACCTTGCCTCATAACAGCAGCTCTAGCGCTCCTACTGTGCAAGTGTTTGTATTGCATGCATAAGCTATCGCGACGGCCAATGTACGTTGTGTGCACATATTGTGTACTACGCGTAATATCACTTGTAATCTGAATTGACTGTGCAGCAATTCATCGTGCCGTAGGTCACTCGATGGCGTCGAATAGGAATCAACTTTAATTTCGGAAATATTATTTATCTGACATAAATCATGACATCGAAGGCTAGAAAGCAATCATACAAGAAGGAATACACGGAAAAGTGGCCGTGTATTGTGCCGTCTAAAAAGGACAATCATTCCGTGACATGTGTAATTTGTGGTAGCGATTTCAGCATTGCCCATGGAGGGGCAACAGATATACAGCTGCACATGGGCAGGATCAAGCATCGCAACGCCTCCACTGCCCGCGAAGGCACTGCCAGTATCGCCACGATGTTTAAACAGCAGGCAGATAGATAGAGAGAAGGTGCCCTTCTCTCTATCCACTGACGGGAGCAGTCACCGTGATGCAGATGAACAGCTATACCCTATTGTCGTACTGAACTTTGATGTTGAGGTTTAGCATGTCATCAGTGTGCTCTTACAAATCGCAACGACTAAAGAGAGATCCACAGGACAGAACATCTATCTCCTCCTTGACAATGTGCTCAAAGAAAATGGTATTCCGTGGAACAAAGTAGTGTGTTTCACGGCGGACAACGCAGCTGTGATGATGGGGGCAGTTTCTGGTACTGCTGCTTTTCTGAGGAAAGCCAACGCAGATGTGTTCATCAATGGCTGTCTTTGCCACCGGCTACACCTGACAGCTGAAAAGGGAACCAAGCAACTGTCCTTCTCTCCAGAAGAGCTACTCATTACGACATACTACTACCTCTAAAAATCTTCCAAACGGCACAAGGACTTCAAGCAGGTTCAGGCTATGTGCAGTGTTAAAGATCATGCAATCCTGAAACACATTTGCCCAAGGTAGTTGTTATTTTTATTTTTATTCAAATCATTATTGCTTCTTTTTCATTCTTACATAATATATTTGTATACAATTTGTACACACATCTTAAAAATTTACAGGAAATGAATAGTGAAACAAACAAGAGAGAAAAATGTCATAATTAGATATTGAAGGTGAAGGTACTAAGTCAAATTGATTGAGAGTTTATGCTTTCCATTTTCTAAAGTTCAATGATAATTCCCCTTTTTACAATTTATTCGTTCTGTGGCTTTAACAATGATATAGAAAATTGCATATTTGTAAACTGCATGTGAAAATCAATATTTTTACTAAATCGTAATTTTGTCTTCTTTGTTTAGCAATTTGCATGTACATGGTAATCTATGGAGAGATCCCTCGAGAGATTATTGAAGCAGTGGATACCCCTGCAAGAGTATTTCAAGCAGGAAGCACAATCAGGCCAGAAGAGGAACGGTGATGCTTCCGGTGGCCCGAGTGAGTCAAAGAGGCAAAAAATTAGTACGAAAAGCAGTGCTACAAAGACTCCTGTACAAAAAAGTCTTCATCCTCTGCAAGCGGTGCTAGGGCATCTAAGACCACAGCTACCAAGACCTCTGCGAAGAAGTCTGTGTCTTCCGTTAGCATTGCTCAATCTACCAAGACCTCTGCGAAGAAGGCTGTGTCTTCCGTTAGCAGTGCTCAATCTACCAAGACCTCTGCGAAGAAGTCTGTGTCTTCTGCGAGCAGTGATAAATTTGCCAAGACTTCTGTGCAGAAGTCTGTGTTTTCTACAAGCAGTAGTACTAAACCTACCAAGACCTCTGCTGCAAAGTCTTCGTCTGGTGTTAGCAGTGCTGCAACTACCAAGATCCTGTCTACGAATTTCCTGCCCTCAAACTCTTCCAAGACTGCAAAGAGATCAATGAAGCGTACTACATGCATTTCTTTAACCAGGGGTACTCCTTACAATGGGCAGATATTTCCAGGGACAAAGTCAAGCATCAGTAATGTTGGAAAAGTGTGTGAAAAGTCAAAGCAGGTGAGGATACCAGTAGAGTGTCTGTGACAAGTGTGACCAAAGCTGCTGAGATCTACAAAATATTCACTGACAATAAACAAACTATACTGCATGTCTTTGCAGCATACAATCCCTCTCTACAATGTCCTCAATCTGTAGCTTCAGCAAGATGAACCAAAGATCCACTTTCTCCATGACAAGCTACACAAATGACTTCACGACATATTGGTGCAATTTGTCAACCCCAAAGTGATTGCTAGTGCCAGTTCACTTCAACAGTGCACTTATGAACATGATAAACTCATTGTGGGGCACTCTGTTAGCGACTTACTAGCTTCAGGGAAGGTGGCTATGAAAGATGATGAGGAATTCTTCAAGTCAGTTCGCAGGTATTTTGTTACGTTTTGTGACTACATTATCAAGTCATTTCCTCTGAAGGATGAAGTTCTCTTGAATGCCTGTGTAGCAGATGATAGAAAGAGATTGGACACCAAGTTCTGTTCTGTTGCATGCTTTGTAACCAGGTTTCACCACATGGAAGAGAGCATTGATCAAATGGAGATAGAGTTTGGTCTGTACCAGGTACACTCTTGGAATCAGTGTCACTGGACCAACGCGCTGATGATGTGTGGGTTGCTATCTCCAACATTGAGGACAGAACAACGGGCAAGAAGAAATACACACATCTGCCAAAATCATGCTGTCGATCTTATCTTTGCCACATAGTAATGCAGAAGATGAAAGACTCTTCAGCCTGGTGAGGGAAATGCCACAGACTTCCGGCCCAACTTGTCAACAACAGTCCTGTCTGACCTCCTGACTCAGAAGGTTTCCAGTCAGGCAAGGAACCTTGTGCCACAAGATGACATTTAATGACAAACTATTGCACAAATGCAAACAGGCTGCTACAACATACAACAAGAAATAAACACTGAAATGAACATGATCCTTTGACATTTTATGAAACTGTGATGACATAGATTTTAATTTGCAAGTGACCACTTCACATTTTCTGCTGTGGACAATGATGTGAAATTTTATAAAGTATTATGCCTCAACATACAAGAAAAGGACTGAAAGAAATCAAATTCCATTGAAATTTCATGAGACAGATGAGAAAATTTATTATTACTACAAAACATTTTCTGTGGAGTCATCTGACTTCGTAAGTTATTTTCGGTAACTAAATGTTCCTTCATTCGTGTATTAATTAATAGTTGACTAATATTTTCCTGAGACATTTCATTATGAATCAAATCCTAAATAGTTCATCAATAATCTTGGTACATGCTGCAATTCATATTTCATCATGTGAAATATCTGACACTTTTTTTCTTTCAATTGGTTAAGAATGTCAGTTAACAGGAATGTGGTTCATATTCCCATGAGTATAATGCAAGTCTATACAGTAAGTTTTGTTCTCACTTTTACTTCTGGCTTGAACCAAATTTATCATTGGCCCAAAATATGCAAGCAATTAAGTTGTATCAATATTCTCATTATGCATTTAAACACCCTTTTTGCATGATAAGAATTATTACAGATGCTTTACAATGTTCTCATTAGATGTAATTGAAAGAGCAAACATTTTACTTGCCCGTTCTTACCAGTTAAACATTTTTGTGACATTTTACTGGCCCGGGGCGAACGGGCCAGTGGGAATGTTGAGCTTTTGTGAAAATCTTATTTTTCTCTGAAAAATGTGTTTTTTTTTTTTTTTTTAGGATATTCAGTCGGTTTTTTGGTGTCAAGAGGTTGGCATCTCTGAGTTGAGGAAACATTGGAGAGAATAAGCGAAGAACAATACGTCTTTCATTGAGATGCTCAGTGATTGAAAAATTAGCAGCGACATCAACATTGCCTTCAACATCTTCAACCAGCAAGCCCACATCCCAGGTCTACAGCATTGAAGAAGAAGTAAGATTTTGCTCATAAAGAGTGCATATACTATAATAAGCTAGTTCAGAGATAACGTCTGCGCATGCGAGGGTGAACTCCTAATTAAGGACATTTGTGAGCACACTTAAACATTTACTCACCACACTATCACAATATCAATTTACATGAACTATTTCACCTCATTTTCATATAACTGACAGCACGAAAGCTTACCAGTCGACTTCGCATGAAGAAGTATGTTGTACAAATTTTCTGTTCTCATAAAGTGATCACGACCTAAAAATAAAATACAAAATCTGGTGTGTAATTAGTCAAGTTATTTACAATTTTTGTATGTTAGAAGCAATACACGCATGTGTGTCTCAAATTCATACACCCATGCTGTTGAGTCACTTGAATTGTGTATTTCAAATTGACCGTCTTGCTTACAACCTACCCGAATTTCGTATAATCGTGTAAAAGGGCTGTCTAGTATATGTTATCTCAAATATGTTTGCTATACAATTAGCTTTTCAAGTTCCCTAAATTGTCCTTGTCTTAACCCTGAAACTTACCCCTATATGCATCCAACTAATGTACCATCTCCTGTCCAGTCCCTAATTTTTGGCACATAGCCCACCCTGTAATTAAATGACCATCTTTCCAAAAAAAAAACATGCAAGAACTATTTATAGAAAAACAGCTACCAAGACAATAACACACTGTTTCCAGCTTATTCCAGTAGCAGTAGTAGGAAGAATAGGAGTTAGAGGGTGGCCTACTCAACTACACAAAATCTACGGGAAATCAGAAATTGGACAGAGTACACTGTTCTGTTGCAAATACGAAAAAATCTGACAACTAACAGATTGTAAAACAAAATAAGTCTTGTTCATTTTATGACAACAATTCAAAGTCAACTATATGACCATTTTACTGCCACTAATATCTCCAAAATGTTTCCAGCAACATGTCTCTGATTTTACCTCGTACTGCTTGCTGCTATATTGTGATTGTGCTCAATCTTTGTTTCTACCTGTCCACAATTCTTCAAATTGCTCCCATGGCAACATGGTTTGACAGATTTTCACAAAACTCATGACCAATGGATAGTGGGCCACCCGTCTGCATTTGTTCAAATACGCAATATACTTGTACTATAGATTACATGGTACATTGTTCACAGTTGGTCACTATAGTACTATGGTAATCATACCTTGAAAGTGTTAATGAATTTGCAGTCCAATTTCATATATGGGCCGGCCATATGGCCATTTTATTCAATCAATCAAAATGATGCTTCTGAAACAGATTGTATGAAACAATAGTCTCAATAGTACCCTTCGTGGTGCTTTCTTAACATTGTTTATGATTTGCAGGTCCACAGTCACTTGTCAGTCACATGGGCCATGGTATGTATGATCCCAGGAGCGAAATTTGTAAAGACTTCCGGATGGACTTTTTATAGTTGGTACATATAGTAAACATTTTGTGCGAATAATTTTTAACATTAGGTTCAAATTGATGAAGTCATCAGATTTCATATCTGGTAAAATTATTCAACATTCTTTGATACATGTGAAATTTATAGTCATTTACAGGCCATGAGGGGTCACCTTAATGTTGATATACGAAAAACTTTGCAGGGCATCTGGATCAAAACATGACGACTCTCTTTCCATTCCACATTTTGTAGTCCGTAAGTTTTAATGTCTTGAAAAATAGATTATTTGTGCAGTTTCAGCTACTGCACTATTGGTGCGCCAGTAATATCTTTTACTGTACAGCTTGCAAACATCTCAGCAGTGGCCATAAGTAGAAGTTATTGGAAACAACACATTCGTCTTTTGCACATTTTAATCACTACTTGTAATTGTTGGTAGTAGGTGTGTTTTTTAAACACTTTAAAATAATAGTTTCAGTTTGTCATACTCGTTGTGAACTTCTGATACCTCTGGGTGCAACTCGTAGTCTTATTCAACTGCATCTATGTGTTCCACAAGACAAATAAAAGAGTATCCATTTTTATCCATCCATTTTCATAAGGAACGTACAATTATCATTTGCATTCCTTATTTTTGTTATATCTTCATGTTTAAAATACTTTTACAAATTCTATGAAACAATGTTCAGCAGTTGTCCGATGGTTCTTTACTAGTGCCTTCTTTGGATTGTTCATAATTTTTGGGGGCCTTAGTCACCTATGGGTCATATGGGCCATTTTAGGAAATCACTTCAAATTAGTCTTTCAGAAAAACTTGCCCTAAAATGTGTCTACCCCTCATATTTTGTGGGGCCTTGAATGTTTCTGCTAACATTTTTTGGGAGGGGGGGGCCTGAAGTTTTTAGTGGGGCCGTAAAAGAAATAACCCTCAAATTGTGTGCCGTGTTGGCCCAACATTTTGTGGGCCCTTCAATTCTTTGGGCCTTTGATTTTTTGGGGAAAATTCCACCAAATCTTTCATACGTACACAACGGCAAATATAGCAAAAATGTACTGTTCACAGTATTATCGCATTGGACATGTTCAGACATACAGTCATCATACTGTATAACTGGCTAAAAGTTTTAGGCAATTGTTGTTAAAATGGCAACAGAACGTACATCAAAGGACGTCTTCAGAAATGTTTAAAACATACCAAAACTAAAAGGGGAGATATTTCAGATTTATCTAGTACACAGTAAGCCTGAATATCCACTGAAGTAAACAAATTGGTCACACCTAACTTCTTTCCCTTAGCAGCCAATGTCACCTGGCTTTATTCATACCCGTACAGCCCTGTTTATAACTATACTACTGAAATGGGCATTGAGAGTTTTTCCGAAACTAATTTATCCAATCATTGTATCCAAGAACACACTTAAACTAACAATTGATGTTTAAGACTCATAATCAGTGAGAAAACTTGAAATATACATTTTCAAACTACAGCTAAAAGCAAAATAGTATCACAAGGTTACCATTCATTGCAACGTAAATATATTTTTCTGCCGGAAAGTTGTATTCATCAGTTTTTCTCTTCATTACCTTTCTTGTTCTCTTCATGTCTGAATGCCCCCTTTAAGTTATTTCAATAACAAGCCATTGTACCATATTCCTTTTATCGGTTCCTTGCTTTAGCAAAAGGAACCTATGTAGTCAACTTGGCGTGTGTGTGCGCGTATGTATGTGTGTATGTCTGTGACACTTGCTTGGGTACACTGCAACTCAACAAGGAAAAATTGTACTTAACTCAAACTTGGTATATAGATCCGCCATAGTGAGAAGGTGTGCCCATTTTTTTTGGTGCTTGTGAAAGGTCACGAAATGTCAGTTAGGGGCCAAAAACCAAATTAATAAACAAAGCAATAACTCCCATTGACATAGTGTGACATGGTTGATATTTTGGGACTAGTTGCGAATGGGGTAAGGGATTATTTCCAAACATAACGGTGATGTGATCTAAGTTCAACAAAGGTCAATTAGGGGTAAAAAATTAGTATTTCGCAATAACTTGACAACGAAATGTTACTGTAGGTTCGGAGTTACGCTATTGTAATCCATTAGTCGACCCGCATCTGGGTGACCTTTGACCTCAGGTGACCTGTATTGGTTTCTTTGGACAGTACATTTAGGATGGTTGAACAGACAGACTTGTCATGTTGTTTTTGGAATCGCCATGTCTAACTACATCTGACCAGTAGGTGAAAAGGTCAAATGTGACAAAATATGCTCATTTTGGGAGATACGGGGCCAAGAAAAAGAATTGTAAATTTTTGGATATATCATATAGCTCTGTGTGCTTTATAGAGTAAACCATCCCCCGCTTCCATCGAACACCGGTTCTGAAGTTACGGGGAGGCCCAAAAGGTTGGTTTTGATACCTTTTTAATCGTAACCGTGTGTCTAACTACATGTCAAGGTTGGGATTTGCGCTATTGTCATCCATTATTCGACCCGCATCTGGGTGACCTTTGACCTCAGGTGACCTGTATTGTTTCGTTGGTTATTAGAATTTTTGTGGCCATATTCAGATCTCAAATGGTCTTCCGTTCAAAATTGTCCATGGGTAGATCCCTGTGCGACCTTCTTTAGTTATTACAGGTGAAGGATTGTTATTGATTTGTTCGAAAATATGGTAATTTTAGGAGATACGGGGCAAAGAAGAAAAGTTTGTCAGTATTTTGATATATGATATAGCCCTGTGTGCTCTATATAGAGTAAACCAACTCCTGCTACGCTCACACACCCGGTTCTTCAGTTATGAGGTGCAAAAATGGTCTGTTTAACCGTTTTAGCAATAACATTGTGTGTGTACATTGGAGCACATACAAATTTTAGGACAGAGTGCACATCATGAAGGAAACATTTTTGATAAAAACCGTCAAATCATTCAAGGTCTCTTATGGGCCAAAAAATCTGGCCACTTATGCTTATTTTTGCAACAACTTCCATAGACGAAGTCAGGCTGATATATTGGGACAAGTTGTGAATGAAGTGGGGGACACACTTTCCAAAATGAACATGTGATTGAAGGTGAGGAAAGTTAAATTCTGTTTTTTTTTCGGGCAATAACTTTTGAAACTCCCACTGACAGGGTCCAACATGGTTGATATTATGGGACTAGTTGTGAATGGGGTAATACACGTTTCGAAACATAACAGTCATGTGAACCAAGGTCAACAAAGGTAAATTATGGGGGGAAAATTTGATTTTTGCAATAACTTGAGAAAAACTGTCCATGAAATATAGGTTTATAAGCAAGGAACCATAGTGCCCTTAGGCTCTTGTTAACAGAACTATTTGAAACTTCTCTGCATTTTCTTTTTTACAGACAAAGCATGACTGCTCTTACGAAAAACCATGGTGATATTTCTATTCCACTGGTCACACTCGATGACATTGGCATGAACTATGACGCATGAACTTTGACAAGTTTCTCTTATTATCATGTTTGTTTTCAACTTTACACATGTAGATCCTACCATATTAAAGATACTTTTTTTTGGCTTGTCAAAGGTACAATGCAGTTAAAGGTAAAACACAGTACTTTCAGATGAAGTTCATAACTTGAACATAATAAACTAAACAAGGTAACAAAGAACATTTCCTCTCACAACATTTCCTTTTATTATCGTGTTTGTTTTCAACTTAACACATGTAGATTATACCATATTATAGATATTTTTCGTTCCCTGCTGAAAAAATACACTGTACATTAAAAAAAAGACGAATATTTTAAGATAAACTACATTACTTTAAGATGAACCAGACTTACTACCATACAATTTGAACTTTCACAGCATTTCTATTTATTATGTTTGTTCTTAACTTTATTGTCATAGCTATGTTTCGTTCCTTGCCAAAGGTAGGATGTAAATCAAGATAAAACACAGTACTTTCAGATAATGTACATTACTTTAAGATAAACCAAATATACTACCAAAGAACTTCAACTTTCACGTCATTCCTCTGTATTATCCTGTTCAGTTTTTAATTCCTTGCTACAATAATCTATGCATATGTGTATTTATGTGTCTGTCTGTGACACTGTACGTTTCACAATTTCTCAACGACTAAAACTGATCAACTTCATACAAGTTGAAGTTGGTATGGTGTCATGGTTGTATTAGTTACATGGAAGTGAATTTCCTCTCCATAAATAAGCATGTCGAATTTTGTTAAAATTTGCGTGCGTGCTTGTGTGTGTGTCTTGCTCGTAATCGCAAAATCGTAACAACGACAACATGTGCACATTTCATATTTGGCATGTAGGTTTCCCATATTGAGTACATAATTTTGGTGCCTGTGAAGGTCACCAAAGGTCGGTTAGGGGCCAACCCCCCCCCCCCAATTACAGCAATAAATCCTATTGACAGGGTCCGACATGATTTTGGAACTAGTTGTCAATATTATAGGGGATGATTTTGGTCTCGCCTGAAAGAAGGGCGTGTGTGTGTGTGTGTAAATTAAGCTAGTGACCAGCATATCTCCCTAACCATAGGTGCTATGGTGCCGAAATCTGGTTGGGAGCAGGAGGGTGATGTCTTATCGAACTGATTAGATCTTTAGCACAGAAAAGGTCATTCAGGGGCAAAAAACGAAAATATTAAAAACACAAAACAATAACTCTCATTGCCAGGGTGTCACATGGTTGATATTTTGAGACAATGGGGTAAGGGATTATTTTCAAATATAACGGTGATGTGATCCGAGGTTAATTAGGGGTAAAAAACTACTTTTTGGCAATAACTTGACAACGAAATGTCGGTGAAGGTTGGGAGTTACGCTATTGTAATCCAATTGTCGACCCTCATCTAGGTGACCTTTGGCCCCCGGTCATTTGGTATTCCTTGCCAAAAGAATCTATGCGGCCGTGTGTGTATGTCCGTGACACTTGCTCGTAATCGCGATATCTGATGAACGACAACCTGTACACATTTCATATTTGGCATATAGGTTACCCATATTGAGTACATGAATCCTATTGTTTTTGGTGCTTGTGAATGTACCAAAGGTCATTTAGGGGCCAAAAACCAAAATATCAAAAAGCAATAACTCCCATTGAAAGGGTCCGACATGGTTGATATTTTTCAATAGTTATGAATGGGGTAAAGGATCGTTTCCAAACGGAACGGTCATGTGATCCAAGGTCAATTAAGGGTAAAAAAGTAGTATTTTTGCAATAACTTGAGAACAAAATGTCCGTCGAGGTTGAAAGTTACGTTATGGTAATCCAATAGTCAACCCGCATCTGGTTGAGCTTTCACCTCAGGTTGACCTCCAGTGACCTTTATTAGTTTCTTTGGTTATTTGAATTTTCATGGCCACAAAGGATCACAAAGGTACCTTCTGATAAAAAATTACATGGGTTGACCCCGTGTCACCTCTGTGTGCGAAGTTATCAGAATTCCAGACTGGGAGAAATTAGGAGACAAATTTTAACCTTACTCCATATACCTATGGTGGTGTTAGCACCAATTATCTCATCTACTATATTTGTCACCATGAAATGTCAATGGTTACCTACATTCTATTCACACCTGCCATGTCACGTATACTTTTCTACGTTACGTTACTGTGACGTATTTGTGCAGGTTTAAGATTATGCCATATTTTAAATTGTACAGGTTGGTATTCTTGAGATATATTTGAAAATACTGTCAAAATTAACAAAAACATACATACCACAAGTAGGTTTGTCATTTGACTCAACAAAAACACAGTGGTGTATAAATTTGTTGTCTGGACTGTCAGATTGAGCAAAATCATATTAAATACAAAAAATTGGTCAAAAGTCACCCTGGTTATATTAATACAAGACTAGAATGTTTGAACCTTCACAATATTCTTTCAATCTTGATCAACAATCACAATCACTACGCACATTTGCGTTCTTGTTTTCTACTAAACTAAACTGCCCTATATTTCTGATACTTTTAAATTCTGAAATTTGTCGCCCCAGGCATTTTGTTGAAATTTGACATCTGATTTCTCAGCCGTTAAACATCCCAAACTTTCTATTACGGAAGCCTATAGACTATGCGATAGAATGGAAAATAAAATTCAAGGCTATGAGCATTCCCTTGTGGGGTTTGGCCACCTTAAAAGGTGTCAAAAATGTGCTATTTCCAGTGGTTAATTGCTGCTAAACTTCTGTTTTAGGGTATTAATTCTTCCAGAGATTATTATGTCTAGTCTGAAAAAAACACAAGCTAATTATTACATTTCTTTTAATGTAATATATTTGCAAGTTGTGCAGCTCTAATGTTGCTATTTCAAGCTGCAATTCAGCATGATGAGGAAGGGGTTTTGATGCCAATTGTTTTCCCCAACGTAACGAAGTGAAAGCTGTAATGGTGTTTTACTTTAATTATAAGTAGAAAGTTCTTACAACTTACTACATTTCAGGGTGCTAGCTTTTGTCCGTATTCATGTATGAGCTCGTAAAGTTGCTCTGATGTACAAGAAAGGTTTTCTTTGACAGCCAATAACTAAAAATGTATCATGTTGAAGAAATCTGAATACATTTTTTCTGGAAGAGATATAGTACCACCTTGTTATGTAATAACAAAAAAATCAGGAGGGCATTTTGCCTTATTTTTAAAATAAAAGATCCTGAAAGTGTGGGATTTTTTGGAAACACACGTTTTTGCCTGTTGTGCTGTGCAACATGTTTTAGAGCCTGGGTATTGCAATTTAAGGTCATTAAATTCAATACTGTAAAAATTTCAATGTCATGTAAAGAAATAAGATTTGTAATGTACTGTCTGCCTCATCGCAAATGGTCAGCATTCTCAACCACTTTCATGTTTGCCTCACTGTCCTGTCATACCTTCACTAGTAATGCTGAAGTTCCTCTATTGCATATCTGGCAGAAGGAGCCTCCTTTGATAGTTCATGAAAAAAGGTTGGTAGATTAGAAACTACAAAGGGAAATTATTTGTGAACCACCTTCAGAGTTGTATATTCAACCTCAACCATTGATGACTAGAATGATTCAAATGAAAACTAGTCACATTTTGAAACAATCAGAGTTGAAGAGAGCTATGAAATTCATTTAGTGTACACACTGATTAAGGATTTCAAGTGAAAATTGGATGTTTAAAATTGAAGCTTACAGCAAGGGCGGCGTGTCCATTCTTTATTCATTTATAATATATCACTATTTATCTCATGATATTTCAGCAACTTATCCAATATCAGCCACAAGTATTCGTTCACAAGCTTGCAGAACATATTTATTGTGTAATGGATTGTTCCGAAATGTTTTGCGAAAACATTTTGTGGATAAAGTCATGTATATTATGTGTAAAGAAACAGTTTATATGGCATCGTTTGTTGAACATAGGTAATAATAAAGGTCATTTTCATTTTCTATGAGTTACCATTGTATGGGCATTATGAAAAAAAATTATTGACATGTTTGCCTTTAATGCAAAGAAATAGGAGTTTCATATTTTAGCTACGCATTTTCTTCATAATTAGCACCAACCATTGGCAAATATGTTTCACCTTGTTTGAAAGAAATACTTTTGAGATGTGCAGATGAGCTTTTGCATCACTGAAATGTTTATATTGATAGGTCAATTTATATTTACCTTTTGAAAACATGTCATGTGCAGATTTATTTTGGTCTGATGTAGCATAAAATTTGCAACTTCTGGATTTGGCCAACAATTTACTCAGCGAATTAATGCATGTTGACATGCACCAATGCATGTAACTCTTTCACTGTATGTAACTTAAATTCTTTACATGCACGTGTGCATGGAAGTACCAGAAAGCGAGTGGGCTTATTGTGATTCCTTGCCAATTGAGATTATAATCCGTAGCTTTCGTCATTGTTGATTAAATTGATCAGCAAGGTTCTTTCACTGGATGTGGACCTACGGTCTACTAAATATGTTAACTTACCATGTTTACAAGCTATTTTTAGCCCAAATCAACTCAAGCCCTGCCCCTTAATAAATGTGCATAATATCACATTCAACATACATTTTCATGTACCCGCTACCAACCAACACCTTCACACAAAGTATGATTCAGTTCTGAAAATGTTAACATTTGCCCTTGTGACCTCATAAATGTTCTTCAGATGAGCACCAACATCAATAGGGCTCTTGTACTCACTATGGCGCATATATGTACCAAGTATGACTTGAACCCAACTTGTCGTTGTTAAGTTATAATGTTTACGAGCCATGGGCGTCACAAACACCCCCACAAACACGAAATCACCATCGCATAGATTAATTTTACCTTCAAAACTATTTCAGAATAAAATTAGTGCAGTAAATAACATATTTAAGATCGAAATTGTTGTTATAACAAACATAAAACTGTTGTTTTGATGCCAAAGTGACCCTGACAGTGAATTTCACCATATCCCGAATAGGTCTACATAAAAAAGGTGTAACTTTGAAAACACTCTTTTTGCATTTTTCACTTATGTGCAGGTAATGATTTGTTTGTGCATGTATTTTTTTTTTAACCGACATGCAAAGATGCATGTACAATTTTTTTCGTAATTGGAACACTGGTTGACAGTCACCAGTTTAATACATATTCAAGAAAGAAAACAGCCTCAGGCCATACCAATTACACGTGAATATATATCAAACCACAATACATCTATTGCATTAAATTCAATACCATGAATGTCATAACATAATGACCAATCCCAAGACTTCTACTCAGTAAAGTTCCAGTAAATTCATCAAATCTTTGACATGGCAATATGTGCATCTACTCTAAACAATGGCAGTGAGGAAAGTGCTCAGCAAGAAATGTATACATGTCCCAATGCACCAACTCAATTACTGACATATGCATGAATGTAAACACCTGGTCCAACATGCATGACCATAAACATAATGCTTTTTTTGACAACAGGTTTAGCAGATGACTCTTTATTCCTGTTTCTCGATAGACATAAATTTGGAATCCTAATAACCACATCTTAGATAACAATTATTTGACTTCTGTGTGAAAGCATCGGTGGCTAAAAGAGTTATGTAAATTAGTGTACTGGTTCATCTCACTACATGTTATTACGTGCTAAGCAGAAGAGCGTGAGAGACAGGATTGACCCTAGGATTGATTTACAGACAGGAAATAAACTATCCTCAAATCTGTGTTAGAATGACACTGTACTGTGTGGTACAGTGCAGCACAGTGTAACAGAAACTGGAATAAATACTTACAGTTGGAGTAGTTTTATGTGGTTCGAGTTAGTGTTAATATTTACTAACAGTTGTATGCCGTTCTATGCCATATACCGTGTAAGGTGGGTAGAGGGAAAGGGTAACTACAATTTTCGCTCTACATTAGCAAAGTGGGACTCTGCAGGTTGAAATGTACATATTATTTTACTTTAACCTTTGTATTGATCCATGACACTTGCATTTAATGATTTATGTGTAGTCGATTATGTGCAAAGACTTGATGCGTCAGGTATAGTAATACTCACTTTACAGAAACAGGAAATGAATATGTACTGTTATCAGTGTTCTTTCTGACAAAGTAATCTGGAATTTCAAGGTAATGGCTCTCATGTCTGCTTTGGTAGAATACTGTACCTAGTTTTGCAGATACTTTTCTAGGACTTATATTCCGAGAGCACCATTGATATTCATGTGCAGCGTCATCTATGGAAAATTGTGACATTTTTTTAGTGTGTTTCACATAACTTCAGTCTTGAAAGTAGGATGCAGAAATATGCTACTTTAAGTATATAGTGCATTTTATGGGTTTCAACGGTCATTTTCCTTTCAGTGACCTTAAACATCTCTTATTGACCGGAAAATGTGTCACTTGTAATTGTATTTTCTTTCTTGATATGCTTTTTATATTCATGATGTAAGATTGTTTTAGCATGAAATTTGATTAATGTTACCTTGAAGTTTACCAACTTGACTACTTCACAAGTTAAAGTTTGTTAAACATTTTCTAATGGCGATCGGAGGGATGTCATGAAGTGATATTCTACCCCCCCCCCCCAACCCCAGTTTAAGTTCTTATCAAACTCCTACAAGGTTATTTATTCCTTTGCACAATTGACCTTCAACTTTTCCCTACTAGGGTAGGGTACTACAGTTCCCAAATATAGAAATACTTTATAAATTGTTCGGTCCATTTCCCACATGTCTAGAGTAGTTTAAGGAAGGTTCAGACAAGGAAAATCAACTACAAATTATGATCAAGAGTTCTTTTCATTCTCACTTTCTGATATTCATTCAGTGATATATTTCGTCAATGTTCTTTCTGTTCAACATTCGGGTATATTAAACCAGTCACTGCCCAGATGCATATCATGTGTCCGTCCAAGTGTTTAAAACTTTCGGATTGTTTTTCTCGGGATCTATAATTTCTGGAAAGTAGCCGAATCAATGAGACTCACAATGATAGTATAGGTATAATTGAATGAATTGTTTGTAATCAGTATCTTGAATTCATTTTACAAAGCACTTTATTGAACTTTTGTATTACAGAGAAAAGAAATCGTGATATAAATGGACTCTTTGATCATTTTCTTTCAGTGGGACTTCTTCGAGCATTAAAATAATTTCTCCCCGGGGCAGTGATAATGCCATCTTTTACGAAGCTTACAGGCGATATTTGCCACAAAATACTATCACTGGTATTGTTAAGAAGGGATCTGAATAAGTACTTTCAGAGAAACCCAAACATAAATGATTTCATGCAATAAATGAAATTCTTCTGGTCGCATACATAATGCAGTGGGCCCTATGCCTATATTAATTAGGCTAGTCCAAAATCGGTAAAATAGTCATCAATGAAGCTCAACTTTGCTTAAATATATATTGATATCAGTGCTCAGCAATAAGAAAAACAAGAAAATTGTGAAAAAAACCGATTCATCCTCGAAACACAGCTCTTCAAAATCTCTGAATGGCCCTGACACACGAAACGTGTGGAATTACCGTAGTACTATTAAGTACTAGGTTAATACATGGCAGTACCAAATATGCCTAGTTAAGTTTTAAATAAGTTAGGCCTAACGTTATGCGTAGCCTGTAGACCTAGCGTAATTAAGAGCATATAGCCATAAATACTAGCCAAGGAGAGAGTGCTTCGAAAATATAATACGGCCCCTTATGCCATTAAATAAAGTACATAAATGGTTAACTTACCGTTCTTCCCGCGCCGTGTGTGACTCGCACATCTGCATTTGGATGGATTTTATCTACGCATATACTCCACAGTTCGATAGGCTAGCTAGGCACGATCGAGGTTCGCGTACGTACGTATAGCCGGACGTCGCGAAGAGCGTACCGTTATAGAGGGCCGGCTTCTCATCGGTAAAATAGGATACCGTACAGTACAATATTGGCAATATATCTTCATTTTTGCGATTCATTGCTTAAAAGGGGCTTATATATTCTTCCATTGGGTAGTATGTTTAAAAGGGTGATTTTATAATAAAGATACACATATCGATTTTAATTTGAAATGCCCAAATCACAATGTGCACGAAAGTGCTGTTTTTACCGCACGTGCATATATTCAATATCAGAATGCCCATCTTCAATGTTTTGTTTTTTACCTAGTTTTTAATCAATTTTAATGAATCTTCATAAAATGGAACATTTTTCAACCCCCCTTCCAACAATATTAGCAGAATATAACTCTATCGTTCCAATTTAAAAGACAGAAGTTAGGGCGACAGTAAATATGTTGCCCTACGTGTTTTTCACATGAATTGCAGCCTAAAGGTCGTATCTATCTATCTATTTATAGAAATATATATATATTTCCGCGCATTCAAAGGCATCGTATGCGCACGCAAACACTAATTTACACAAGTCACGAAAAAAAGGTTGTTTACCTTAACAATGACAAGAAGAACCTTCACATTAATAACACAGTATTATATACGTTTTGCTATACGAGTGTTACACACATGCTTTCGAAAGCTTCTTGAAATGTACGGGTTT